>VCRD01002734.1:55999-78973 GCA_006783055.1 Trinorchestia longiramus
TGCATGTATATGTATGTATGTATATGTATATATATAATCTCACTTGATAACTGAGAACAACAGTACTCATTGCACAGAAAAGAGCTATTTTGAATTGAAGATATCTTTCTTAAAATAGTAAATTATCGGATAAGCAACTGCTGATTTATAAAGAAATTATTTTGAATTATGAGATACTTCAACATGCATTACCGGAATTTACCTAGAATTTTAACTTCAATCATTGAGCATTACGGTACGAATGCCCCAGCAGCTAAAGTCACTCGAGCTTTCATGAAGCTCTTTTAGCGCCCCTACGAGCCGCTGCTTCAAGTCACACTTCAGAGAAGGGGACATTCTCTGGTCGCACCATCAGTAATCTTTCCATGCTGGTGTTAAGAATTGAAAACCTGATCCTATATACTATGGATATATCATATGCTCGGTGATATTGTATGTTGTGTTATGTTTCGATTAGGTGAAATTATTTTTCAATTGGGCATGCAGAAGAAGTCACTTTCATTCAGCTGAAGTGCTGTGTAATTCTAACGCTCATTTTGAAAAAATTTAGAAAAGTATCTACCGTGTTATCTAACGAGTTAATTTCAACATTTTCTAACCTGTATTTTTCACATAAAACTTTCAACTACCTGTTGCAAATAATACTTAAAAAAATTTCAGAGGATTCAAATGGGTTGATTGAGATAATCTAAACGTTTTTTTTTAAAATACGTACTAATGATGAAGAATCAAGTTAGAGGAGGAATGACAGGTTTTGTGGACAAATTAGTTTAACGAAATAAAATGATTTTATTTTACCATACGAACGAATCTGGTACTTTATCTATTCCAAAATTTTAAATTATTTCGCCGGATCATTTCGTAACTCCGTATGGTCGAAAGTTCCTTTAGTTTAGATGAACTGATCACTCTCTGTGCTAGCAGCCTTCACTGATGCTATTGAATTCATAGACTTTACTTGTAGGAGTGTAGGAATTTATCGAATGATTAGGAAAGAAGAGTTTAGGTACTGCTTCATAAACTTACCATGGAATTAAATCATGAGAGATGAGTGTATTGCTTGCAGTGAGTATTCCTAGAGCAGAGCTGCGCTAAGTACGCTCGTAAAACTTAAGTGAAGGCGAATAACAGTTTCTAAGCTCCAGTATTATCTATGTTTGAACGTCCACTTTCCAAACTTGATTTATCTAGAGAGTATTCTTCGAGTATACTGCAGTGAATGGTTCTGTTACAGAAAAATATTCATGATACGAATATGCACGAAAAATTTGGCCATGGTGTACAATAAGACCCCATACCATCTTTAGTTCTGTCTGGAAAAGCTGTATCACTATGTTACTACCAGTGTATGTAGATGGATATCATTACGAGAGCCTATTATGGAGCAACTTAAACGCAGTTTTTATGTGGCACTCAAATATGAGAAGCCCTTACACATTACTCTGTCCCTGAAGTTACACGGAGATAAATGGTCACTTATAGGGCTGACTATTTGTAAACTTCCATTGAAGTCTAAGAAAATTTTTAAAATAAAAGTAAAGATGAAGAATAATAACACTGAAAAACAAGCGAGTAACAAATTCCAGGACTATTTTAGCGTGTTGAAGCTTATCGGAGTAATACTGGTCGAAAATTCGAATTGGCTATGCCAAGAGGACAATAAATTTCATTATTTTTTCAATATTCCTGCACTCGTATATTACCATTTTACTATAATGCGCACGCACATGAAGGTAATAATATTTTACTTGTACATTAAATCAAAACTATTTTTTCCTAATCTTACTTGCAAATGCCTCGATTGATGAATCATTAATTGAAATAGAACTCGATGAAAGCAAGTTACCTGGAAGTTACCGGATGCATTACTAATAGATTACCTCAGAGAAATGTAAGGTGTTATCCATAAAAGCTTCGCAGGCTCCGTCTCCCCCGAACTTGGCTAACGCACGCAACTTCCTACAAATTACAAAAGTTAGCTTTCTAAAGTAAAGGAAGATTTTTGCACAGGTCGAGATTCCTTGATTAGGGACACAGGTGGTGCAAATGCACGAGATTATTACTCTCAGAAGAAAAATGATTCTTGGGGGCAGTTGCAGGCAGGAGGGCGGTATTCTAATGAGGACCTACTAAATAATAATGCGTCATGCATGACAGAGCGTCTGACTTTGAGAACGTGACTGCATATAATCTTTACTTGCCGGTAACTAATTGACCTGCGTACTATAAGCAAGGCTTGTCCTAACTCGCTAATTTAGCAACTAAAAACGTATACAAGAGTCTGAGAATAGACATCTATTTACGTTCATCTCAGGTAGTAGATTGTAATTTGTTTTCCTTCGGCAGGTGTACGCAGTGTATAATATGTGCTCTGTATAGGTAAGGTGTATAATACAGAGTGGTCTATTAGTAAGGTACCTTTTTAAAATTATTATAGCTATAAAACTAAAAATGGTAGAAATTTGGTTAACTCAGAATGAAAGAAGAAATTTCAAAGTTTAATATAAATTCATAAATGAAACAAAATACGTTTAACTATGGAATACAATATCTTTTAAAAGACCCATAGTTCTATTTTACGTTATTAAAGTGCATTCAAAACGATGTAAAGCAGTATACCCAACTCTGAACAGAATTATTACATTTGATGAACAGGCCATGATATGTAGTAGACAATATGGTAAGAAGTTTGTAAACTCTATGTTCCGTGCTTTTTACGCCCTACCGTAATACATAAGAATTTGGTTTCACATTTGTGTTTAATATGAAGTGAGTTGTAGAGTTTTTGGCCATTTGAAGTTTAATCAATATACTCCCAGATATCCTAGAATGTTCACTATCATCCTATGTGGTTCACGTTCGAATGTAAAAAATTGAATAATTTTTAGTTGTATCCTGTGATATTGCACCTGATAAACGGGTTGATCTGCTATACATACTTTGTATGGCCAGATTTTATGTGGTTAGCCCTGGATTTTCGGAAATCAAGAAATTATTAAATTCTTCAATTTTAATTATTTAGTTACATCGTTTTAATAATCTCAATATAGTTGAAGATCTAAAAAGCTGTCTCGTTATTTGGGAACGTGACTGACTTTTTGTAGAACTGCTGTCTGATCAAGTTGGTTGTAAAGTTTCAGGTTTCAAGGGAAGACGATAATAATAATAAAATAATAAAAGTAATAAAAATAATAATAGTAATAATTAGATTTAAAGAATAATGATATCGAATAGGGACACTTCAGTGTACTTGACAGAAATACGAGTATGTACACCGTAAGTTATGTACGTTTACCTGTGCATAGCATTCGTATTAGTACAATAGTTCAATTTTGTATGCCTAAATTTCCTTTAGGCGAATAACGAATACGTCTAGTCATGATACCCTCAAAGAATATTGTTAACTAAATTTTAAATATTTAAGGTAATTTTGTGTCTTTAATGAGCTTGTTAAAACTGCGTTCAAGTTTCTTGACGACCTGGCCATAATGAGCTTATGTTTGCAGCCAGTCTTTATTATGTTTTTGGGCAGCTTTTTAATTTTGTGTTAAAGTCAACCGTTCATTTTTATTCAGATCTAGCAGCTATGAAACCACACAAGTCACAGTTATACATCATTCATCCATATCATGACTGCTTAAATACGTTTTCAAGATC
The DNA here is from genome assembly GCA_006783055.1 of Trinorchestia longiramus. NCBI lineage: Eukaryota > Metazoa > Arthropoda > Malacostraca > Amphipoda > Talitridae > Trinorchestia > Trinorchestia longiramus. Next base: position 59,657 of record VCRD01002734.1, read on the forward strand.
GTTTCCAGTATCTTGTTCTTGTTAGGTCTTGAAAGATTTACATACCGACTCATGTCTCACAAATTTACTATGATATTTCACAGAAATATACATCGTCACTTAAAACCATTTACAGCACAATGACTTGTTTGAACTTAAAGGCTGTGGAGCGATTTTCTACGTTATTCCTACATTTTTTATGCAATTAAGTTTGGTTCATATTACGGAGCATCTTATGTTGAAGAGCTATTAGGGTATGATTAATGCTAGTGTAACAATACCCTAAACTAATTTAAAATGAAAGTTTTCAATATAATTATGATATCAGCGACGTTTAATTATTTTAATCAGGTAAAAGTTTTCTTTCATGACTTAAAAATCAGTTTCATATTTATAGATGGAATCAGGTCACGGCAATGTACAGGCCACACTAAGATAACCTAAAAATGAAGTGTTCAGGCAGTGAAAACAGTGACGTACCAGTAATATGGAGACCCAGTGGCGTCATCTGCTGTCGCTTATTTTTGGATGAACGCTTGGAACCTGATCCTCATAACCACACATGGAACAAAGCGCAAGAATTAACATGTAGAACTAAATGGCATGGAATACTTAGATACAAACCATGGAGTTGCTCCAGAAGGGCTGTGAAATAGTCATATTTTCTGAATAATTCACTGCTCTAAATTTAGGAATAGAAAGTAGGATCATATTGATCAAAATCTTTAAATAATTTTGTAGGAGCGTTAAAGTTTCGATGTAAACTTTGACTTCATTGAAATGGGAAACAAAGTATAATAGTAGGTTTTTATAACTTCTAAGTGAAAGGAGATTTTTACTGACAACTCGAGGAAAATTCAAGTAACGCTTTATCTGCACTTGTTGCCTGTGAGGCAGAGCTGCTCAATGCTCGAGATGATAATTAGTGTATACGTGAAGTAGATGTGTATCAAGGAAAAAATAGAGTACGAGGTGAGATTGCAAAAAAAAATCTGCAGTGGGAGTTAAATATTAAGTTATATAATAAGAAAAATTAACAAGTTATCAGTTGAGCTTGAAAAATACAGAGGAACATAACAATAGTGTGTTTCATTTAATGAATTTTTTCATTATGGTTTATCCAGACACTTAAATATGATTTACATCTATATGATTTTCTTCTATATAAAAGTCATTTAGGTTAATTGAGAGATAAGCGTTCTTTGAATGATTATCAGTCGATTTGCGATGGTTGTGACAGTCCTGGCAGATACTCTCTTGTGTTCTACTAGCTTAACTATAACAGTTAACTCACAGTTGTGCATTGCACATGCAAACCAATGTTCCACCATAGCATTTAACTCACACTTGTTTACCGCCGATCCCTACCTGTAAATATTGTGCAATACATGCTGCGAAAGAAGTTGAAGTTTAGCTCACAATTTGTGCCCACAGTTGTTGGGTGGTGAACGGCTTGCGTGAGTCAGTTTGAGTTTCCACGCAGAACTGTATTTTTTCTCCAGGCAGCAACGTCACTGACCAGACCGGGCATTTCCTTACAGAACACGTGTATCGTCACTATGAGTCTATGTCTCAAGTCCCAATACGGAAGTACGGAAACAGTCGTTGGGAGTATCATTACTAGTCTTGACCTTTAAGGACCAATAATTGAAGAACAGATGATAATTCATGTATTATGTACTAGGAGAGTTTGTTATTTTTTTCAGTTAACCGTATTGTGCCGACTAGCCTCAACATGCCTCACTATCTCCTCGGTTGACCAACAGTCCGATTGAGACTCCTATGGCCGAATTTCCGTGCTAGTCCGATGTTAGCAGTAACACTTCCTCTTATGACCTAACAGTTTCTTGTCTACAACTGAAAAATATTTTACGATCTATAAAAGTATTCGCACACGCTCCACAGGAACAGGCATTTCCATGAAATCCTTTTTTCTGGAAAAGATGAACGTTTGCATACCACTTAATAGATGAGGTATAAAAAGCTCTGTAAATGTGCGTTAATTAAAACCCATAAGATTAAAGTACCTCATGCAGATGAATTACAGAGCGCTGGAACGAATTTACGGTCCTGGATCTGGAATAATTCAACTGCGCTTGGAATTCGTGTATTTTATAGGTCGACCGGCCATTATTAAATGCGACCGCAGGGTTTTGGGCCATTAAGAAATGTTTGGTGTCATTTCAGGGATATAATTACAACAGTGGCATGTTTTTCCACCGTAATGATATGTTTTGGAGTCATTCATGGTCCAACCTAAGAAGAATGTTTTTTAAATATATTGAATGTATTGAAAGCACCATGAAAAATTACGGTTATGTTCCATGACAATATACAATTATTTTTCATTTTGGGAAAATTATTATGGAAAAACTATATATGAAGCATGTGCATTGATATGAAATTTTTCACATATAGCATGTGCATTGCAATGAATAAAAATATTAATTTTGTTTATAAAACTTCACCGTAAAATATACCTAACTATACCAGTATGCTTCTGTGATCAAAAAAATCGTATGGGAATCAACATAATTCTATACTTTGCTGAAAGTTTGTAGCATTAAATATTGGAAAACATACGTAGAGAACAGATGAACAAGGAATAATTTTTAGGTTATTAATTAAAATAACATCATGAATAACGTCTTCATGTTTGATGGAAATCGTTTGGTACTTCTCGAGAGTGTTTTAACCAAGTCCTTGTAAAGTGTTTCAGTTTATAGCCATAAAATCCTAAAAAATTACAAAATTATTACTAACGTCTTTTAAAGTTCTGGCTAACTGCTTATAGAACTCTTCCCTTTGCATACGAGTGTCTATTTTTCAAGAAAATAAAAAATTCGTTTAAAAAACCTACCACTCGGGAATTACGAGAAGAAAATGCAACCACGGATACAATAACAAGAGCTATAGCTAAGCTATAAACTTTACTTCTTGTGTTTTTATTAATTATGTAAAACTCAGCTGTTAAGTACTTTTTAAAAAATGTACTGTATTCATTGCCAGGTTTTGTGAATTCAGTGGCAGTTGAAATTGACCGAACATTGTGTGTGTACGTGAGATTTTTGTTTCTGTAAAGAATTGTCGTTGTTGTATCATACTCAGTGAAGAACCTAATATTCAACTCGAGATTGAACTTCTCCAGGCAGAACTCAGGAGCAGCAGTCAGTGCAAGAAGTGAAATAAATCATAGATGATCGCTCTCGAATTTCACAAAACTGTCCGGGAAATTTAGTTCTTGTGTAGCACGAAATATTAGCGGGCTGCTGGAATGGGCTTGCTAGAAGCCCAACCCGTAATTGGTGGCTAAAATTAACACGTCTTTTGCCCAGCTTGCGAACACTCTCATTTTGACCCGCTCCTTGCAAGGGAATTTTGCGGCAGTTCTGGTGGGAAATTCTTTGCTCGATTTTCTTGCAAAATAGACATTCGTATGCAGAGCGAAAAGTTCTGCAAGCAGTTCATCAGGGCAAAAATTAAATTGTTTGGCTTGGCTTATGGAAATTTTGGGGCGTTTGTATAAAGAGCCGCGAATGTCTCGAATAGTTTTAAAGAGATTTACAGCCTCCATTGAGTCAGTTTTAGTCGTTCAATGGACGATGTATTTCTTAATTAAAAATTCAAAGAGCAAAATGCGCAGGATACCTCTCTTAAGATAACATAGGCAGCCATTGAATATGTTCAAAGGTATGCACTCAAAAATTAATCCTCTAATTTTTTTTATTTATACGACAGAACACAGATACATTTAGTGTTGCTCTCATTGTAGTTTCTTCACGGTATGACATGCGCCATCTTATAGTAGCTCCAAGAAATGTACTGGTTTTGCTTGGTTGTGCACATAGTTACTTTTTGCTTCAATTCTGATTCCTGTTACAGCGTGTCAGAAATAGTGAGCAACGTCACAGCCTCATTTCTAAAGCTTTAGGTTGGTCTCCGAGTGATTTGGAATTTTTCACTCATGAACACGGAGTTGCACATGTAAACTTAATGGGAGCCAATTTCCTTAATTTTGATACATTTATGATTCCATGAGATAATGCTATGGAAATTACTGTTCACCAACGTGATTGATCAGAAGTCTCATCAGCATATACACAATCATGTAAGACAATTATGTGTTTTGCATAACAAAGTACTTCATATGTGCTCAAAGCAGGTATTATCAAGCTGTATTGTTCAAGTTAATAAAGCTTTTTACATTATTAGTGATGTGTTAGTAGGTTAACACGTTGCCTTCGATTGCCTGACTGGTGTAAATCTTCACTTTGTACGCATAGTCACTAGAAGGATCTGAAAAAACTACAGAACCTAACCTCAGTGGTACACATACGTACCACTTCGGAGTCAACGTGTTATAACTCAGAAGACCGACCGAGCGTCCAACTTATAAAAATACAAAATTTGATTCCTTGTCCCGGCTGAATGATATACAGGGTGCTCATAAAGTCTTTTAAAAGTCTCGCATCAAGTCTCAACAGCATCTCTTTCACAAACATTATGAGGCATATAATACAAGTTTTATGTATTATGTTCTCTTCCAACGATCATCGTCATGAAAAAAGGGAGACATAATGTATATTTTTATTATGATCATCTTATGATCATCAAAGAGTGTTATCCTTTTAAATCAGTCCTTTTTTTTACTTCAGAAAGTCGAGTTTTTGAGTTTTAAATTCCTTCAAAGCAGCCAGGCCCCACGACTGGCTGTGTGTGCGCTGGCGTCACCGGTTTTTCGAGTCGCTGGACCTTCAGAGAGACTGCAGGGCCAAAACACAGCCACTCCAAGGACAATCTCTGGTGAGGGGTCAATAGAATAAACTTTGCCCGCAAACATCGTCCAGTACTGAACCGTTATGCTAATCCTGTTTGTTGAACGCACGAATTTATTGAAAATGAAGTGCACACAGACTCCAGCAGCCGCAAACTCTGGCCTAAGAGCTGAAAATTGAGCAAAGCACCTGCTTTCAGCCACCCTGTTGATCGTCGTGGCGTGGCCGGCCCGAATCAAGCTAGGCAAGTTAGTTCTGCAAATTGAGACCAAGTGAAGTGGACGATGTGACAAGTGGCGTTGTCTTATCAAGAGCGGTTTCTATTACATAACTAATTTGATAACAGAGTGTCAGCACACGTGCGTCATTGGCTGCAGTTAGACACAAATACGTTCCAATACGAACGTGTTATCTTCAAAACTATGGGATAAATCAGTAGAACAGAAAATACTAAATTCGTTTAATTTTATCATGAATAATAACGGTTAACTATAGTTCAGGGCTGTTCTGTACATTAATTGATAAATATTTTAGTAGGTACTTTAATTTAAAAGATGACGCATATTGTACGAGAGCTGTTTTCCCAACTTACGCTGAATTATTAAAACGAGGAAAATTTACGTAACATAGTAGTTTCATTACTAAAAGTACTGCAGGGTCTTACTAATTTTTTTACATAATTGCTAAAACAGATGTAGTCCGACTGCCCTAAGTGCAGGGAATTGAACATGGCAACTACGATCGATGTTCAAACCAAATTTAAGTTACGAAATGTAATCCGTATTTTGCAAATAAAAGGATGTAGTGCTGCTGAAATCCATTGTAAAATCAGTTAAATGCATGGTGACAACTTTATGAGAGAAGGTATTGAACTGGAATGATGTTCAAAACTTAAAGAAGGGCGAACCGACGTCCATGAAGAAGGTGGGCAAGGGCGCAGGTGGTGGTGGACGCGCCCACGTCTTAAAACTAGTATTACTGAAACGTGTACTTTTAAAACGTGTATGACTAACTTTATCTATTAATTACACAACTCACGGATGCACTACACATAGCTGCACTACACGCAGCCTGTCCTGACCAAAAATTTAGGTACTTCTGTGAACATTTTCATGCTGTAATGCGCTACAGCAAACCACTTCGACGTGGCCGTTCATCTGTCACTTGTTTATTTGTCTCAAAAATATACCGTCAAAATTCCGTTGCAAAAAATTAACCCGATTTTTTTACAGAGTGAAATTAATGACTTGGAAAAGGTTGGTGTATTTATGTATGTAGTCGATGGTGGTTGTACTACTAGCCATGTATGAGGATTTTGTTGCTTTGGTTAAGCTACAATTACGGGCATAGTGGAAACCAGTTACGGTGTCAAGCTCCACTACCATGAGGCTGTTATGATTCATGTTCTCATATTGCTGTTTTTGTAGTAAATGTGTTAATATGTTATCTCTTTAGGAATGAAAACAAAAGAGCACTGTTCTGATTTCCAGTTCTCTTTTTTTTCATCACATTCACTATTAATAATTTCATCACTGTTTCCTTCCCTCTTTCATCACTGTTTTCCACGTTCTTTTTTCTCTCCTTCCATCTTATTTTTTATTTCTTCGTAGAATTCGTTTACACAAATAAAGTAAAGCCTATGACAACCTATCGAAATACTCGAATGTTCAGTAATAAATAGCATTGAGACACGTGTTGAGCCTTTCAGGCTCATACTTTTAATGAAAAGAAATGTGTAACATGCTTAAAAATTTATACATTCATAGGGATATTCCCTTACATCTATGATGGCGGCACAAATTTTACGTTGCTGAGCCGTAGAGGAACTCAAGTTTATAAGTGGTTTGCTTTCTGTACCACAAGCAATAAACATAACTTCTTCAGTGGTATAAAATATGTACCAACAAACTTGAAAAGGTTAAAATTCATCATTTAACGATTTGGCTTACTGAGGCACAAAGTTATCTTTCTCATAGTCTGGGTGTGAAGTTTACTGCTAGGCGGACTCGTTGGCGAATTTTTCATTAAAAATTAGCTCTAGCATCAAAATATTTTTGATCTGAAGGCAACGAATGTGCATTTTGTGTTATTCTGTTAGTGGTTGAACAAATTTTACTGAGCAAAATTCGATGAGACACCGAATTCTCGCACAGACATACGAGTTATGTCGTCACACAAGTTTTATGACGAATTTTTTATTAGGTCTATGAGCATCGTACGTGAGCTTTTACTATTCATATTTTCGTACTTGGCTTCGAAAGGGTTTGAAAACCAATATCGCAATAAGATATTCAATATAGTGTCTTTTTGTTCAATCATGCACAGTCAATTAAATATGTGTTAAGAATGTAGCAGATACTGCGCAGAAATTTGTGCCAATGGACGTCCCCTTCAACCGACGGTCAATGGAGGAGTCGCAGAATTTTCACGCGTTCTCGTATTCCAAGATTAGCTTCATTCTTCTTCAAACTTTCAGGAGCTCAAATTTTGCTGACAAAGTCGTTTTGAAGCCCTCAGGTATTTCATATTTTTGGAGTTTCGGGAGAACAGTTTGAGAGGAAAGTTGCTCTGGCAGTCTTAGAAAATCGGATCTGAAATGGTCATTCTGAACGAGCCGTCTTTCTGGAAGATGATTGAATAAATAGCGTTTTGTGACCCACTTTACAATGCAAGTCACACATTTTAAAATGTTGAAGCAGTTTTTTTCTGTTCCGAACATAATAGAAGTAATATAACTTTTTCTCTTCATGTGTCAGAGATTTTGAATTCTTTTGATGAAATTTTTTTAGGAATAAAAATGGTGAATTCGGTCTTATATAAAATGGTAAATTCAGAGACAGTCAGGTTACAGGAATATCATAGGTACTACTAAGTGACGAGAATGCCTTCTAGTGGCCAAGTGAGAAGAATACCTTCGATACCATCCTGTATAAATTTCAGCAGTAACAAATCTCATATAATAGATTGCATGTGATATAAGCACCAAGTACCTTCAAACAACTGATCGATATTTGCCAGTACAATGATTATGAAAATGATTGATGCATTTGTATTTCTAATCATTCAGCGTTTTCTTTTGTTGGCAGAAGAATAGATCTGTAGGCATCATTTTCAGCGTCTACTCATCATTCAACATAGCCCCAGAATTGATGGTTACTTCAAAATACGCCCGACTTTTTTTTGGGAAAAATCCCAATTAATTCTTTGGAAAGGAACGGGAAATTGTTTGTGTTGTTTCTTTCTATTGTATTAACACTTTTTTTTACAGTACTGGTTTATGTGAATTCATTCTGAGAGGCGGGAATACCAGAGAAGTTCAAGATATTCCGATACGCAAAGCTACGCCTTAGTCACTGATGACATATGTTACAGGAGTGAGCAAGCGATTCATGTCGAAACATATGGGTGTTATGATAGGATTAAATCTAATGAATATCCTCTGATAATTCTTTACATTGCAGCTGCCGTTTCTCTTGCCAATATTTTACTTGGGTTTGTTACTTCTTCTTGAACTTCTTGTATTTCTGTTTGCTTTTCCGTCGGAGACGCACCGGCCCACAAATCTGTACCCTGAGGTTATCAGTTGTCCCATCGGCAAGGTACCGGTGGCTTGTCGGCTGTGTTCCATCTTAACTTAGAAATTATTTTTTTATATTTTGGGATTATATTTTAACATTCACGTATAGATCTGATTGTAAACGCTTTTCAAGCGAGCCCCTCGTTGTATTTAATGGGTAGCAGTAAGATAGAGGTTGTTGACTTCGCTGAGAGCGTTCATGTAATATAACTCTGTTGAAGTCGCCATTATTTGCCAGAGAAAGTTCTTTTTAAAACACGACTGGGTTGTAATGCGTATATCGACTCCGTTAAAAGAAAACAATATTCTTTAGAAATAACTCGAAAGACGTTTCAATTAGTTCATTACTATGAAATGTTAGTTACAAATGACACTTTATATCTATGATTGTACAGATAATTATGACATACCTTTTGATGTTTTTCATCAGAAACCCATTACTTCGATAAAACTCTTTCTGAAACAATTTGAGAAGTTAGTAATTCAATCTCCAATTAATTTAGATTCTAATTTTTTTTTGGAAGTCTTTTATTAAACTGATGTCAATGAAACTCGTTAATTTCACTTCTTTTCAAAAGAATACCGGCCATCTCGCTTCCTTGTGCCACTTCTTCTCAAAAATATTGATCTGGTTGAGTAATTTATTGCTTTCTCGAGATATGGCTTCCAAGCAGGCTAACTGCATCACAACTTCTCTCCCTGCCTCGAGATACATGGCGGACGTCCTCATTTAGGACTGAGAGATGTTATCGTACAGCCTTGCAAGCTTCTCCTGAAAACGGGACATTCTTCCTGCATTTTATTGCCCTCCACGAGACTTCTTACATTCTGCTTTCTAACTGTTAAAATCAGTTTGCTAGAGTTCACTTGTAAGTGATTTTAAATAAATGTTAAAAGCATTACTTTCATTTGCTATTGCTTACCAGTGTTCTTGATGGATTCCCTCAGGGTTTGATTAAATGCAATTATCGGAGGACGAGCTGATAAAAAAATTCACTTCTCCAAATTCCAAGTTCGGGAGAGCTTCCACGTTTCTTATTTAGTAGCCAGATTCTTCCTTCAGACTTTAAAGTGAGCATTATTGGGTTTGAAAATATTCCTATTTCAATACTTAATTCTAACCCACACTTTCACTCTCACGAGCAACATTCGAGCGACTAATGCAAGAGAAGTAATTATCCTTGGGCTTCATCTGATGCGGCCTCGTCGATCTGGGTAATAAATTCTTTTAATTCTCCGGAGACTCAGCTCGTTAGTTCAGATTGGAAATCTTGGAAATCAACTCTTCTTTACGCTCGTGATGTAAATTTTCATGGGTATTTTCAAGGTGGCTCTATTGCTGTAATTTCGTAAATTGAATTTCTTAATTCTTGTTCTAAAATATAGATAAAGCATTTTACTACACACATCTGAGCTTATTCTTTAGGGTGTCTGTTGCTTCAAAATTTTCAGGACATTTTTCTAACTTTTGGAAGGTCATCGCCAACTTCTATAAATTTGCTAAACTTTCTTCTAAGCTCTGAATACAGGTTCTGTCTGCATCTAGTCTCTACATTAGTTGTATTACTAGATTTTCATTTTGAAGTTGTCTTTTCAAAGAATGTTTCGCTGTCTTAATGCACCATGTTTTCTATCTAATTATTTCCTCACTCAACTAATTTGCCTCATTGCCTTTTTGCGACTACGATTCTGTTTAGTTAACATTTCGCTGTTAATTTTAGGTTTATATTTCGACTGCTGCATTACCTTAGCGGGTGATCTCTGTTTCATTGTTCATTTATATCATTTCTTACTAGCAGCCGAATTCTTGCTCAAGCTCAGTGCTGTTTTGAAGCCGAGGAAAATCTGATCGAGAATCTACTATGAATGTTTTGCTTCTGTAGAAGAATTACGACCACTTGCTCATCTCGAGCTCCAAAGGACCTCCACGATGAGGGTTTCCTCGAGACTCAGAATTGTCGTTTGCAGTTTTACACTTGACCGACATTTGACAAGAGGTTGCTGCATGCGCATCAACATTTGTGTGAACCGGCGAAGTGTCAACGTCTTCGATAGCTCTTCTTTTTTCCTTACATTTCAATTGTCTCGGTTCTGAGGCACTTGGAACCCCATGCTCAGCTTCGGGAGTTATGCATGCAAATTTTGAGCAGGAATCCTTGACCATCGAATGTTCTTTAGCGTCTTTGGTAAGAAATTCTTTCTCCTGAATCTTTTCCGAAAGCTGGTTTTACTTATTTTTCTCTAGTCCGAGTTCTCGTTAGGCATTCTTATCTAACACAACATGGTGTTGCGCATTTCTCTCATTCTTGTTCGAGGATCTGTTTGCATTCTGAAAATTTATTTTACTGCATATCTTTTTTTCTTATGACCCTACTTTTCTTGAATACGAAGAATAATTCCGTTAACATGACAAGTACCTCGACTGAACAACTTTCTTGGGCTTTTCCTGCTGCTTTTATTTAATTTAAGCTTGAATTTCTTCATAATTTCTCCTGGCCTATTGAGCCAAAAATTAACTCATAGCTCCAAAAGCTGATGAACGTGCCCATCAAAGCATTAATTTATTAATGCGATTTTCATTTTTGAAATGAAATACATCATCGACGTTTATAACGAGCTGATCAAATTTCTTTGTATTTGTTGAATAAAGGTGAAAGACGGTTCTAGGAGATATTTTTTATCATGGTTAACGTAATTGTGATACCGGATATTTTCCTAATTAAGCGAGCCAACTTTCATATGTAAATTGTTTTCTCGCTAACTGTATCTGTGATACGCTGGTGTACACTTGAAAGTTCATAATTAATGACACATGACATTGACAAAAAATTGAGTGCAAAAAGTAATTTGCATTGTATGTGAATATAATTGCATGTACATGATGATGCTTTTAATACACTTTAAAAAAACTAATAACACAAAAAATATGTAAGGAAGTTATTTAAATAATTAACAATGCACATTTACATTAAGGGTTAATTTACATTTTCTATATTTCATTTCTATGGAATATAACACCATTTAGGTGAATACAGCTTAGGTTCAAGCGAATACGTGCTCTTTTAATGGAGCAGTTAACTCCGCATCTCTAGGCTTGAGTTGATTTGTTTATTATTTGCACATGTATTATTTGAATTGAAAGAATCAGGCATTGTAATGTAAACTTTTATCTTTCAATACCCAGAGCAAAAAATAAAAAGGATTTAGATCCGGAGATCAGTGTAGCCACATGACGTCACCGTAACTCAAAATTAAGTATTGTGGAAATGTCTCCTTCATGTTGATCAGTTCCCTCATGTCGAGCCCGTTTCTCTTAATTCAGGGTTCATTGCTTGTATGTGATTTTTGCTTGGATTTTCAGCTTTAAAAATGTATGAGATGCTTCCTAGTTGTGGCACCTCTTATTTTTTCTCACAAATTAATCACACGAAAACTGCGAAACTTGTGTGACTTCTCAGCGTACTTTCTCTGTGGCATATTTCACAACGTCGACGCTACGATTTCATGTTTTTGACAGCTTCTATTCCTTAGATGTTGCTGAATGCATGTGTGAGTCCGTTGTGGATCTCCACGAAACTGAGAAGCAACGCTCAAAATGAAAAGAAAGTGGACTTTAATTAGATTTTGAGGTGCTGCGCTGTAAATTTACGTGTCATGAATGTTAGGCAAAAAGTTTTTCTATTGAAGAAAAGAGTAAGAATTCAATACGAATGTATGATGTTATTTTGTTTTTTATATTTTTAAGTTTCGTTATAACCTGCAGTGATCTGTCACTGTTTTTAGAGCGTGTTTTCGCTGAACATATTGATCTGAATTAATTATATACATTGAGTTAGTTCTGCAGCTGAACTTTTGATTAGAGTGTTATTTAAAGCTTCTTTGCTGACTCTATATTTAGACGTGTGTATAAGGCGAATATTGACTAAAAGATTAATTTTAAATGCCATCATTAATGCAAAGTCTCATGAGAAGTCAAGTGTTTCTTCGCTTCATTTCCTAGCTTGAATGACAAAATTCATTATGTAATTACGGTATGGATACCAATTAAATTCAAAATAAAATTAAATAAGTGAATACTGTTTCATGATGAATTCAACCAGAATTAACTCTGTTCCCATCAATTATACAGTAATTCTCTCTCCGGAGACACTGACTGCGTTTCCTACTCAATAATGCAGTGCTCCTTTGTTTCTTGCACGCCCTCTCTGTCGCCTTCCACCTTTTTAAAGAGGAAACAATGCAATCTCCTCACCATGTGTAAGAAACTCCGACTGAGATGCTACAGTATCTGTGATGCGAGATTTCGAAGTAAAAATGAATCACTGGTCATGTGCTGAAAATTTTAGATTTGTTGAAAATTCTTTGCTCTAATAACGGAAAAGGGTAATAGTAATAACTAATGGAAATGTTTGAAAATTAGACTAGTTTTTGTAAATCAAGTAGGGTGGCAGTGGTGGTAGTAGTAGTAGTAGTAGTAGTAGTAGTAGTAGTAGTAGTAGTAGTAGTAGTAGTAATGGAAATGCTTGATAATTAGTGTAGTCTCTGGGGTAGTTGAATGGATTTGTTTTCAGAATTTGTGATGTTTTCGTAAACTAATAAACAAACTGGAGAGTAAATAAAATACGATGGCAGTAATAATAATGGAGATATCGAATATCTGCAGTTTCTAAAAATGAACTAAGGTGGTAGTAGTATTAACAGAAAAATTAGTTCATACACTTTATTAACCAGTAATACTTAATTTAAGCCGCAAAATAATGGCAAACCGCGAAAACAAATTCCGGAGGAATATAATACAGTTTGTTAAATGCCAGTGACTGCCTCCGGCTTCATGGTATCAAGACATGGAAGCTAAGCGCGCTACGTAAACTGAGTTCATGTCGAAGCGCTTGTTCAATTATTTCCGTGGTGTGAGCTGCATCCTGACTGTTGTGTCCTGACTGTTGTGTGTCCTGACTGTTGTGTGTCCTGACTGTTGTGTGTCCTGACTGTTGTGTGTCCTGACTGTTGTGTGTCCTGACTGTTGTGTGTCCTGACTGTTGTGTGTCCTGACTGTTGTGTGTCCTGACTGTTGTGTGTCGTGACTGAAGTGTATTGTCTGTTTGCCAGCATCCTGGTGCGTCTAGACAGGGTTTTGCGCCTGCTGATGACAGTGGCTCGTGGTGGCTCTTTGTGACTCACATTATAGTACCCAACCTGACCTAATATTCTAACAATTTAACTAACATTCTAACAATTTAACTAACATTCTAACAATTTAACTAACATTCTAACAATTTAACTAACATTCTAACAATTTAACTAACATTCTAACAATTTAACTAACATTCTAACAATTTAACTAACATTCTAACAATTTAACTAACATTCTAACAATATAACGAACATTCTAACAATTCAATTGGCAATCTTGCAATCGAACTAATAATTTAGCAGTCTAACTAATAATCTAACAATCAACAATCTGAAATTTTGCACATGCGAGTACATAAATACTGAAGTTTGAATACGGGGTGTGCAGGCACTACGCCTAGCTTATATTTATAGGCCTTGAATTTGTAAATATGAATTAAATCTGTGGAGTAAACGAAGGCAGGTCATGAAATAAATTGTTTAAGGTAAAAATCAATAGACTGTGTCCTGTTAGTTGACTATTACTAGAAATTTCATTTCCTTCTGCAGAAACTACGTTTTCAAGCTTCGATTTAATTAATAGTGTACTAAATTCATGTTAGTAAGGGTAAATTTCCTTGTTTCCGAATGTTTTGGCAAACCCGAATGTTTGGTTCAATTACCCTCGCTGGACCCATTTCAAAGTCATCAAAATTCTGTGTTCAAACTGAGCGACATCTTCAAGTGGCTCGAGGTGTAGCTAACCGGACACTAATGCAACTTAAAAACGAGTAGCACCTGTTTCATCTAATACTAAGAATGACCGTCGTGTTTTTGTATATTTATTTATAAATATATAATATTTATATTTCGTGTCACGCTCTTAAGAATAGATAGGAAGAAATTAGCACTGGCGGTCTTGGTTTCAGTTCATTGGTGAATTAATACACTCATTTTCCCTGTACAAGTGCACTATAATAAGTCTTTCAAAAAAATTAGAGAGATCCAGAGCCTTATATACTCGAGTCCGTATCGTGCATAGGGAGTTCGGCGGGGTATTGCATATTACAAAATACATACACAAGCTCACAGTTGCTTTCAGTAATGCTGAATTTCTGTATCTAGGATATGACACGAATGGCAATAACTACTTCTATTGCGGCTCAAAAATACTGTACCCTGTTTATTATACACTAGATTTACCATCATTTTTGATGGCATGGGTACACTAGTAACGTTATGTCATATTGTTTTTTATCAGATAGTGGCTAAAAATCTAAATAGTAGAATAGCAATTGAACAGTTGCATATTTCAGAAAAGTCACCAAGGGATACTGCTAAATCACTAAATGTGAACAAAAAGCTTGTTTGGAGAACACTTAAGTGATTCAAAGAGACTGGGAAGGTAGCTAATAGGCCAGGGCAAGGTCGCCCTCGAACAGCTCGAACATCAAAATTGGTGAGAATCAACTAGGAAGCTGCGGAGCTGAGGAACTGAGGAGGAATGGGCAAAAATCCCCCAAACAATCATTCGTGACTCATGTCAAGCATTCTCTAAATGTTTGCAGCAGGTTATCGACGCTGATGGAAAGCATTTTGGATAAATTATAGATATTCAGAAATATTAATGGTTTAATAACATGTTATTTTAGTTTGATTTGTATAATTATTGAACACCCTGTAATTCGTTTAGCTGAGAAATTATGTGCGTGCCCTGGAAACTTTGTGTTCATGTGGGGATTTATAAATATAGTTGATTTCTTTGAAAATGCGCTGTTTGTATCCATCCTCGTCAATATGCGTTGGAGAGTAAGCTTCTTTACTAGGAATTCGTAACTATTATATTGACTTGAAATGTATCATGACCTTGGTGCAAGGTGTGTTTGGAGTTAGACTGGTCTTGATTTTACTCATTCTTTATTTGTGCTCTGGCAAGAGGGAAAGTTGCACGAGTGCCTTCAGTTTTGTTTCTATTGCATCGCTTCAATATTTCACCAGTCTTGCCTCTTTCTAACGTTGCCTCTATCGAGGGTTTCAGCGTTCTGTTCTAACTTAGTTGCTTGCACTGTGTTCTTAGGTCACTTCAATGAACTTCCTTCTAAGACTTAGCATAAGAATCGTGCTTATTTAGCAGTACTCTTTCTCAATAAGAAAACCTGAACACGCAGTAGTTATAATAAAGATCAATAACGTTTACTCGGCTAAGTACCGAGTAATTGTTGTCGGTTAGTCGAGTACATGTTCTTGCCCTCCAATAGTAATGAGTTTTGTAGAAATGACATTGAAAATGACTGAATAAATTGTTAACCCTTATATTGTGGAAGAATAGCTTAAATAGTGAAACATATGTTCTTTTTTTATGAGTGTAAAGACTGGAGTGACTTCAGAGACAAAAATTGTTTTTTGGTTCAGTTGAAGAAGTCATGGGCTTTATTGGTTTCGAAGCAAAATTAGTTACGGCGGTGAAAATTTTATTCTTGACGCTATAACATTTATCTCATGAAGTATGAAATAACATTTATTATGTTGTCAGTAGAGTACAAAAGTAACATTAGCAATTGTATTGATACCATTGAATATGTAGTAGGACATGTTAGTCCTTAGTAATTTGGAACCAGGGATAACTTCAACAATTGGACACGTAGCGTTGTTTTATTCGAAGATCGAATCCCATCACAGGAAAAACTTATTTCTTCAATGTGAAGACGCCTAGTTTTTAAGATAGAATATTTTTTACTGTTCATCGTCCAAAGAAGGGCAACACTTTCTCATCGATTAGTGATTTACAAATGAAACAGTTATTAATTGGCTTGAATCATTCATGTCAGCAATTATTCGAATCGTCGAAAAGATCACCGTAGTATTTTTTTTCTAGATCCTGCTAAGTGAAAATAATTTTATTTCAATTCATACTTGCCTTTTCTCTCAAGACAATTAGTACGAACAAAGCATTTCCTCTCACGTATGATGAAGAATTTTACTAAATTTTCACACTTCCATATGAAGGGGACATCGCATTTGTAATATTTTAGAGACTCTAAATTGCTTCAAAACATCGTGCACAAAAATATTAAGCCAATTTTCATGCCTTGCTTCCCATAAATATTTACATAAAGTTTTGTGTTCTGGGATCGACTTTTCATTTAAAGTTTTGTGCCCAGGAGCTCTGAGATTTTGCTGCTTTCGAAGGTTCTGTAATGTCTGCAGGATTAGATATTCAACCTTGCGAAATTTTCCTAACGATGTCGATGCCCCTGATGTCGAAGCGTGATGATAAATGAGGTGAATTTCACAACTTGATGTTCAACTTTACGACCAAAACTCTGGCTTCGTAAAGAACTTCAACCTACTTTGCCCATTATGAAGCAAAGTCTACGGTATTTCCAACATGAAATTTAAAGAAAACGTACGACGAACTTTTCTGAGTTATACAAGCGTTAGTCTAAAAACTGGAATATTGTGCGGGGTCAGTGTCCTAACTATTAATTCGAGAGCACAAAACTGAATCTCTTTTTCTCCGTACGTTTTGCATGTTTGTTTTATAATTTTATCAGTAGATTTTTAATGAAGGACGGACTATTTCCTTCAATCTATTTTTCAGAATAAATTTACTGCGCTAATTTTCTTCGCATTGCAGTTTAAAGATGAAGCATATCACTTTTTTTCGTGCACGCGTACTGTTTCACAGAGAACTTAGTTGCTCGTGGAGTCGGGGAAATTGTACTTTGCAGCCGTTAATTTAGATTAAAAAAACTTGCCTCTATCAATACTGAGAACTGAAACTTTAGTTTGTTCGTTTTCTTTACTGCACTAACTAGTATTAGTAAATACATTATCTCCATTCTGATACTATAGCCCACGTACTGATACTGGTAAAATTGATACTTGAGCTGGAATTGAAGCCAACGGATGTAAAGTGTGCTTCAAAGGCTCTGAATTCCCTACGATTCATTGAAAAGTTTCTTTTTGGCTATTTGCTATTTTTACTGGAGGTGGACAGAGTTGTAAGCTGACTATGTCAGTCTTCATCATCACAGTCATGACTTGCCGCTCCTTAGGAGGCATCTTCCTTGGATTTTCGATGACCAGCTCCAATTCTTTTTCTTGGGAGAAACTTGAAGGCTTTCCTTCTGCGCGGCGAGACATCTTGGCTCTCATTGCCTCCAGCAGCATATTTTAACTTTGCCTCCCCATTATGGCCTCGAGATTGCCGGGTTAGTGCAGAGCGACCATCATGGTGCAGGTTTGCTTGCTGTGCAAGTGCCGCCAGTGTGGGCAGTTCTGTCCGCTGCAACTGTTATGTCTGTCTAGGAAGGTTCCTGTGACTCATGCTGAGAGCATGCCAAGCTCTAATGGATGCTCATAAGAGGGTTGCTGAGCTTCCTCCCCAATGGTTATGACCAAAAGGTCAAGTGCGAATGGTCATACGTAATACGCAGATCAGCCGAACCTTGAAGCTCCGTTGGGCATATTTACCTCTACCGAAATCTTCAACTCTATGAGTTGTAGTTTTCTTTTGTACTACAAAGTCATGAAACGATCAAAGTCCTAATGGTCATTCGAAATTTGACCATCTGAACTGTAATAAACTGAATTGCTTTATTTATGATGCATAATCTTGTGTTCTTTAAATCCGTGTGAGGGATAATGCGTTGTGATTGTGTTCTGGCCAACAGCCAGTGACTTTAATATTTTACGTGCCATAAAACCTATCATCGTGAAAAATTGGGATCCTTCGTGTTACAAGCAACTGCTTCTGTTCTTTCTAAAGTCTTACTTTGCTTTCAAGTAGCATAATACGAGGATCTTCGTAATACAAAGATACTCTGAGTAGAACGCAGCTTTCGTATAAATATTACATTATTAGTTATTTTTAAAAGAAAGAGGAGCATCAGAAAAATCAATCAAATCAGAAGGAAAATTGTTCTCAAGTAATAAATGAGATTACGGAACAAAACTGGCAATCCACAGTTCACACTTAGTTTGATGTTGCAAGCTTGAAACATTAGTGCAAGTTAATTTATTTTGAATTGTTCGGGTTGATACGCTCTGTGAAGTTTCATTTTCAGATTTGAATTTTGTGTGCGGATTATTTGCAATCAAATTGAAACTTGGCTGAGATTTTATTTTTGAAAGTCATTTTTTCTTCAGTAAACTGACGTCTTCGGAAGGAAGGAAGGCATGTCCATGAAATACTTCTTTCAATGATAGACTAGTGCTGCAACGCGTCGTCTCTTTCATGTTTTGTGATAAAAAGGTTTTCTCTGGAATAAATAAGGCTTTCAGACAAAATGAAATACAACAAGTTTGTAGACTCAACTGGAGAGTGCAGAGGAATGTCGACCAGTACAAAAATAAAAGAACGCACACAGAGGCGGTTGGGGAAAACTTGGAGGCCGAGCATTGTTCACGAAAGAACGGGGGAGTGGGAGTATTTCAGAGCGCGTTCACAGCCCCACAGACTGAGGCACGGAGGTAAATACCTTAGGGGGAAAACAGGGGATCTGGAATCTAGAGAATTTCCCCAGGTACAATGCGTATACAGGGGCTTTATCACGGGAGACGTGAAATATCATTCACTAAAAATAATGAGGCTTATAATCTAATAACATAATCACGGTAATAAGAATAGAATAGAATGAGGCTATAGGAACGAACCTTCTGGCCCATTCTTGAGTCGGATAATTACGTCGATAATTATTCGGTTGTTTTACCCAAGTCCCATGCCGTATTTCCAGCTGCGTCAACCATGTCGGCAGCGGGATTCGAACCCGGGTCTTCCCGCTTGTAAGCATATTCGCTCACCAGTCGACCAAGCTGGTGATGTTAGGTTTAACCCACACACAAGTTAGGTTTAACCCACTGGCACAAGTT
>VCRD01002735.1:22990-66386 GCA_006783055.1 Trinorchestia longiramus
GAGGCTGGAGGGAAGAGGCTGGAGGGAAGAGGCTGGAGGGAAGAGGCAGGAGGGAAGAGGTAGGAGGGAAGAGGTAGGAGGGAAGAGGCAGGAAGGAAAAGTTTGATGAAAGTGGTGCAATTTCCAGTGAATTTCATCTATTCTTGAATAAGGTATCGTAGTTATTGATGCCATTTTAAGCGCTGGAATAAGCAACGAATAATTATTGTACGATTATTTTATCTGTATGTGCACTTCAAAATTTCGTTCAAAAATATCCATACGTGATAATACCTACAAGTGCATACAGTCGTGCTTTTTGACAGACATACTTCATATTTCAGAACTTGTTCATTTTTCCAATTCCTGAAGACCTGTAAAATACTTGAATATGAACTCCGCTACTACACCACTCGTTTGCAATGCTTTCAATGACATGAAAACTCTTAATTTGATATCATAAAATTTGGGGAAAATCCAGATCCAGAGTTGAAATATGACAGAAACCGACTGTTTCCCATTTAGAAAATTATGATTTTAAAAAGTTTATTGTTTACTGGTGCGGAGATTTTCATTTTAATATCCTGATAAAAAATTCTGTCAATAGTCGTCTCGTGCATACAGTGAACTAAAGAATAAATATGTTTTTAACATGAATACTGGACTGGAAGCCTGACTTAATGACTGCATCATCATCAGTGATCACCAATAACGTGGAACTTATGCAGCTGCGTGGGTTGTTTTTGAATGAAATTATGTCATTTGTAGGTCAATGCAAACTAGTTTTCCACCTATGTAAACAAAAACCCTTGTCAGTCGTGTGAATATCTTCACTAACACAATTCCTTGGATAATTTAACTCATCAAACGAATTAAGAAACTCACGCATGACACTCAAACAACATCTAGTGACGCTGACCAGCTCTCTCAGCTCGCCACAGTGTTGCCCAGCAGTGTCGTTCATTCAATTATTTCGGTAGACCCTAAGTTTTTCTTTTGGAAGGGGGATTTGCTTGGGTTGTTAGGGAAATGAGTTTTTGTGTCTATTTGAGGGAATTAATGACTCATTGACAAACCTTCTGATAATGAGCACATCAAAAGAACTGAGCCTCGAGCTCTCGAGCGAGTACTCGTCCTTTCTTGAGTAAGAAATGGGACAGATGAAGCTTTCCTTCTCCACAATGGAGGAACGGATTTAGAATTTACAGAAACAATTTTCTGAAAATTGGAAGAAAAATTGCAATCTGTAAATGGCAAGTGTCAGAGGTTTACTACTTAATGGGGCATTTCATCAAATCTGCGATGATCGCAGCAAGTTTTGAGCGAGAATAAAGCGGCAATAATTTGTAGAGAAGTTTTTTTGGTGCCGAACATATCAAATATATTCAGCAAATGCATAATGAAATGAACTTGTGCAGCTTTACATGCGTATTTTTCTAGGGCTTATTATTGATTGTTCAGTATGTGTGTGCTATTTAATTAGCAAAAAGAAATAATTTGGTCATGCAAGTTTTGTTCAAATTAAAAACAGGTGTTTAATGTGGGAAGAATGTCATGAAGAAACTATGCACTCTAGTTTATACCACAGCTGACAGCGTGTGAGGAGTTTATACCACAGCTGACAGCGTGTGAGGTAGTCACGACTATCTGAACCCTATTTCCTCTATTTGTAAAGCAGCTATAAAAACGTACGGTCATACGTAAATGAAACACGTGAAGTCGAAAAGTAATATCGAATATTTTCTAATTCTCCGAATAGCGTGAAGAGATGAACAGGCAGATTATCCCTACACCTACAGCCTCAACTGAAGCACGTGCAGTGGGCCGTCATATCTTCTTTAAATTTCAAGCCAGCGAATGATTTTAAAGAATGCATCTCGCGTATGAATAATTTAAGAGTCTTTGTTTCTGCTCCAACTGGCAAACACTCGAGTGCTTCCAATACTAAAGCTGAGTCTGGGTTCACGTCGTCGTTACAGAAGCCATCTGAAAATTTTGTCTTGCTACGAACCTCAACTGGATATTGAATTAAGTTTTGATGGCATGATGTGGCATTGAGAGGCATGATGTAACATTGAGAGGTATGATGTGGTATTGAGAAANGTAGGATGCGGACAGTAGGATACGGACGGTAGGATGCGGACGGTTGCTCTACATTTGACTTTTAGGGCAAGAAAACTTTTTTAAGAACCCTACGACCTCGACTGTGCTGACACTGAAGCAGCCATCACTCGTCAATGTTGTGATGAATGGGCTGTGTGGTGACTGGGTTTTGCCTTCGTGGTAGTGATGCAGTTCTGTATTGTGTGATGATAGGGTCATGCCACAGGGGTGATGGGGAAGCTGTTCTGTGGTGTGTGGTGATGTTCGCTGTGGAAGAATCATTCCTTGGTTCAGTTCTGCCATTGCTTCAGTCTGTCATCTTCACGCAGGTTTTTGTGTGGCCAAATATAATTTCGAATGTTCTTGAGTGTCTTTATTTCGAGGCTGAACAAGCGATGAACACATGAACAAAGATTTGTTATTTTCTGCTCACTCAATCCCTCATACATTCCATCTCAGTGTAGAGCCGTGCTGAATGATTAAAAAGCTTTGTCGATTAATAAATGATAAGACAAAGTAATTACCCATTGAATAATTGTCTTTCAATTATGATTTCTGTGATTTTGCTGATATTGACGACTGATCAGTTGCTGAGCTCAGCAAATTCTCGGTCTCTATGAAAAGAAAGAAAACTTCTCGGTTAGTTTGTCCTGCTCAAAAGTTTTAGGGCACATCGCGTGAGCTCCATGCATTGTGCACGGCTGTGCTTGCACCACAAATAATGTAATAAAATTTGCTTTCAAGAATCCCAACCATTATAAAGACTTTATATTCTGTTAAATATAATGATTGCAGCTGCTTCCATCCAGCTGCTGCTGCGTTGAATGCGCCGAGTTTATCACAACAAGCAAACGCTTCAACAGAAATGTTTTGTCTAGTGTAAATTGGGCACAGTAGGAGACTGAACTGATATTCTGTTCCCTTATTGGATTTTACCGCCATTGCCTCCTGTCGTACATCTGGCGATGCTCAATTTCACGTTCACGCTTCAGAAACAAGTGCGTCTGACCGGGACACTTGTCGTACGTTTGTTTTCTGAGTATTTTTCAGCCAACAGTGCTGTAAAGGAATACAGAACGCCCTCTGTCTTCAACAGTCTCAGTCTCGTTTTTTTCAGTTCTGAAGAAATTTTCCTAAGAAAATGTCGCATGAGTTCATAAATTTTATAATAGGTCTTCAGCTGCCACAACTATTGTCAGTAAAACCTTGAGGTTTTCGTACTTGTTTCCCGGTAAAAAGCATTTTCATCGCAGGGCATAGCCAAGAAAAAATCTTTGCATGCTGTATCAAATATTTGGCTGTGTACTCGACAAAACTCATCCAACGGCACCACTTTTCATTCAGCCATAATTTCATTCCCCCTGGAATATTCCCCCTAGATTATACCACCTAGATGATTTCAGCTAGAATTTTTTTGCTAGATTATTCCAGCTAGATTATTTCAGTTCAGTAATTTCAACGATAATATTCCAGCTAGATTATTCCAGGATTGACCAAACCATCAGTGCTGCGGAGACAGAATCAAAAGCCTCGTCTACACGAGAACATACTCGTATTAACATCATGCCTGTGCGAGTGCTACATCCTTCACAATGTCGTTCAAGGTATTGCAAAAATAAGCCAGCCAAAAGTGCATGGAAACGATGTGCCCAACAATAGCTTCCTTCACATGAGAGTAGTCGTGTTGAGCGCCGAGAACATTAATTACATTGGGAGACCATTATTCTCATAAATGGCCTCCTCCTCGTAGAGAGAATTCTCCTCTTAAAGATGATCCTTCTGTTCAGAAAAGTAATATTTTGGCTGACTCACGTGCAGGTGGATGTCACCAACCGCACTGCTGACGTGGACCTCACAAACTACATCCCCAACGGGGAGTGGGAGCTCCTTGAGGCGCGCATCATCAGGAATGTCATCTATTACTCCTGCTGCCCAGAGCCTTTCCCTGATGTCACTATCACAATCACCATCAGGTAACGTGCTCTCCACTACTGTTTATTTCATTCCATTAATTGTCGAATTGTTGTTTTTCCATTACTTTGCGTCCAGTATCATAGAGTAATGTAAGCTCCGGTACTATTGGTCCAATACTGTCTCACTCTTTCTGTAGAAGATCAGATGTCAATAATTATTGTTCATATTTTGATGTAGTTGATGCGTGTTCTCTGTGTTGACTCAGTTGGTTGGGTAGCAATGACAACTCAGTCCATTTTCCAACTACGGAAATTCACAGAAATATGAGAAATTAGAGACAAGCCGAGCATAAAATGAAGCAATGTGAATATCATAGTATATTCCAGGTAAATGTTCAGCCCATTTTTTTACTACTGTGACTCTCAGGGAACAGCCTCTTCGTAATTACTTCGTCATTAAAAACATCATACCAGAACGTTCATCATCGTCCTTCTAGAGTTCACTGTCTTCAATAGCAATACAAGACACAGACTTCAATGTAGCCTTCGTCACGGCCTTCCTTCATGGTTCCGAGGCTCAAAACCGTCCAAGAGTTCACTACTTAAACGAGTTCGTTATTTTGGGAGCAGTGTTTGCCATCTGTTAGGCGAGAGGGAATAAAGTGAAGGATTTTCCTGTGTATTCTAAAGGACAAATTAATACTGACGAGATCCGGCGACAATTGGATGCAATTTTCAGCTATTACTTTGGTATTCATGATACGAGGGATGCAACAAATCGGATATTCACGAGCAATTCAGGCTTATTTGTTAGATTACTTCTACCAATATATTTGAAGTAAAAAAGATTCGTCACTAACACCACGAATGTTTTAAGTGAAGAAAAATATTTCTGACTAGCAGCGTGAATATTCATGTTATGAAGAACGTTAGCAACCAAAGACACGAATATTTTTCTTGACATCCTGACACTATCGAAGCATCCACAATAATGTTGGTATCGATACGAGTAAGGGGAATGGTGATCGGCAGATTGCTTCCAATAGCCTTGTTGATTGACACCTCCATTATTGCGAGTCTTCCTCGCTCTGTGTCTTCAATATAACCATCATCAACCATATGGAGCTGTTGCATCTTTTTGAAATATTGAATAGTCCATATGACTTCATGCATCTTGCTAAAATATTCAATAGCCCATAAGAAGTTTTCACATCGAAAATAGTTCATAAGGAGTTTATACATCTAGTTGTGTTATTTACCCTTTAGCGACCAATTTGTTTTTCTAGTTTCTACGTCTAAGCTCACAAAGACCGTCTGTACACTGATGCAATGAAGCACGTTGAGAGCCAGGCAGCCAAAAGAACGACGCTGTAACATGCCACCGCGTTCAAACCTAGTAACAACCTCATATTCCTCACTGTTTAATTATTAGAACAATTCTCCCAAAGACCGTGAAAGACGATCGAATTGTCCTTTTAGTCGCTAAAGGGTTAACACAAGATCTCGAAGCTCGAGAGAAAGTCTGCTGAAAAAAGCACTGAAGGAACTACCTGCATTCTCATGGCCTCACACTGCAGTGATCCACCCACAGCTTGCTGTCCTTTGTTCCTCATCCACTGTTGTGCGTCTAGTTAACTCTGAACAATATACAAAAACCAGCACAAGTTCTAGTAAATTTCTGCATGTGCTGTGGTGAGAAACCCACGATTTTCGTGAGTGGACACAGAGATGATGCGTCATTGCTGCCTGGAAAAGATTCTGAGCAAATTTTATTCAACTTGAACTTGGAATTTTGAACAATTCATTTAAATTGACTATTAATTTGGTATTTCTGAGTAGACATTTCCTATTTTTAGAAACATACTCAGAGAAAACTTGCAAAAACATCAACAAAAGGCTTAGGGAAAACTTGCAAAGACGTCAGGAGCGTCTCAGGAAAAACCTGCAGAAGTGACAGGCGCATCTGAACTTTGATGGCAGCAGCAGGGGCTTCTAAGTGAAGAAAAGCTAAGGCGCTTTGCTTGTGGTGAGCAGGCGCTGATGTTCTCCTGTAAGCAAACGCCCCTGAGACGCGCTGGAAATTAGTGACGGGGTTTACAAGCTGGCCTTTTCGCTAACACTGAACTATTTCATAATTAATATACTTCAAATCACTCATATTCTTACACATCAGGTTTATGACTCGAAATTTGTACTTGATAAAAACCAGGTACTTTTGTTTCCGTGTTTACTTGACGTTAATGCGTATTTCGAGCAAGACTTAATGACGGGTCGTTTTGGCTGGTATCTAGTATACGCTGTTGATACATCGGCTTGTCAACTTTTGAATGTGGAAGCTTCCTCCAGTTCGTTGAGGTGGACTGTAACAGCCAAACATTTCTAGCGAAACTTTTTCCTTGAAATGAAACTTATTCAAACCAGTTTGTAGGCGCACAGAGGCATCTGAAGGCTTCATGCAGCCATATTTATTTTTACGTTATGTTGCGCGCTGTTGTGTGCGGAATTAATGCATCAAACACTCACGCTCTCTTCCGTCAGCTGTCAAGCCCTGGAAGTTGTCAGGGCAACATAGTTGCTTTCATTCTTATCAACAACTCGCATTAAAAAGACACTTGATGTTTGAAGAAACTTTCTGAAGCTGAATATATATAAAACATAATTTAAAATTCGTTACAGAAAATGAAAGATTATTCCTTGAAATGCTGTATAATTCTTAGAATGAATCAGATTCTTTAAAAAATTACGAGATTTTTCCTCGTCTGGATCTCTTTGGAGTTTCTGTCTTGTGTTTCTTCAAATTTATTTTCTGCCATAAATATCTTTAGGAAGCTGAACTCCGAGTTTTACTCATTTATGATTCCATGGTGGAGCTTTAATCAAAGGATTGCTTCATTTGAAAGAGGCAGTCAAACTTTGGTCGGCGGTGGAAATGTTTCAACAGAGGTTGCGATATCTACGAAGTTTCTTTATTTATTTAGAAAATTATTTTGTTCATTCAGGCAGATTTTCTCGTTTAAGAAACTTTTCTCATTTTCTTCGGAATTGCCTCCCTCGATAGGCAGATGCATTCAAAATTGAATTCGTGTTCGTACGCACGCACAGGCATCAAGTCAAGAATGAAATTCCTAGAATATTAAATTAAGTCAGGACTTTGTGATCGGTGACCTTGTAATTCACAGAAGACAGGAATTACTTTCTTTAGAATGAAAATTTCGTGAACTTGGTACAAATTTTGCAATATTCATCAAAAAATGAGGTCCAGTTTCGAGCAGGATGTGCCGTGCTTTAGCTCCGCCACATGAGGCGCAGTTCTGCTCTGTAGGAACTCGCCTGCTGGAAAACATGGACGACAATTCCTGGGAGAAGCACAAATACAAAATTGATTTAGCTGAGCATCTGATTAATACAAAATTTACAAGGAAAATCAACCGCGTGTGAAGAATTGGGCTTACTTCCCTGAGAGAACAAAGAGCTTTGAACACCTGTCATGATGATGTGTTGAACACCTGTCATGATGATGTGTTGAACACCTGTCGTTATGTGTTTTATTAACAGTTCTACTAGTTTCTGAAGTGATGAAGTTTGGCAGAGTAATTTTTTAAAATATGCATACTTCATTTTTCTTCAATGTTTACTGAAATATCTACGAGTGTAACACAGTAACGACTGATGCAAAACAATCATCTGGAACAAGAGACACAGGTTCTGGCTGCATATATCAGTCAAGGAAGTTTTATTTCTTCACCAAAACTGTGCCAATTGTTAGATTTTGCAGTCTTCAAACCTGTCGACTCCCCTAGGTCTACTTTTCTTCTCTACTGACCTTAAAAGTTTTTTCTATGTTGATTGTTTTTTATATTTTCCTACATGGAAAGGTCATAAAAAATCATGAAAGGAAAATGAATATTTCTGTGCAACACTCACACCATCTGTAAGCTTCAAAAATTTACTCTGATTTCCAACAAATTTGCGTAGTGGCGATAGCGCTCGTCTCACCGTATTTCATGACTGGAAATAAAGTTTCTTTGCTTTGTTTCAGTTCACACACACGGAAAGCTGTGTTGTTCATCAGTTTCACTCACTTGCAAAGGCTGAAAATTTTCTTCTGAAGAAAATAGAGTAATTTTTACGCTATTGAAGACATACTGTATAATGAGGACGTTGCTATAGTGGTTTGCTGGACACACGTCCAGCACATGTTTATTCGTACTGAGAACATGTTATATTGGACACACTCGCAAGACATACATATACAAGGAGGATGTATATTGTAAGCTGAGTTTGCACGTTTCCAATATTATCATCATGTTGAACTTGTTTACACTGACTTGAAGATGTACATTTTGACGCTAGCTTTGCAACAGATGAAGTTGAAGTTTTATCAATTAAAAGCCTGCTCCGCCACACCTCATCCCTCCTTGAATGAAAGTACAAGACACAATGCAAGAAATGGACACTCATTTTATCTCTTTGGTAGCCTTCATTTAAGGAAATATGTTATAGTTGGCTAAATTATTTACTGATGTCACGGTGAGAATTGGAAAAAAGAAATTGGTACCTGAAAAAAAATAAAGTTGAACTTAGTTCAGAATTTTTGTGTTTGTTATCTTATGGTGAAAAACATCACTTAATTCTCATTTACGTTGAGTTGTTGATCACTCAAGACGCCTCACTAGATGGAATTTATTGAAAGCAATAATGAGGTATCATAAGCTCATCTTACAGGCACAAACATCGTGGCCTTGGAGCTTTCAATTGCAAAAAGCGAGTTGTCATGGCAACGAACCAATATGAGTACGAGGCTCTGATCAGCAACACAAGGCAAGCAAGATGAGGAAAGTAACTGATAGCTCTGCATATTGACTTGTAGGGGTGTAAGCAGAACACCACATCAACGTACTGGACCACATGTTATTGAGTTGCAGCGCTTGTGTCAACTTATTTAACTCATGTGAACACATCTGCATGCATGAATAGGAATTTATTACAAATAGCTCATGTTCATAATTTGCTGGGTAAACCAGCAGGAAGTGGAGACGGTGAAACATGGGTGAATGAGAGGTAAATCAGAAATGGATGAAAGGAGAATAAAAGGTGAACGAGGTGTGAACGAAGGCCTTGGCCAGCTTCTGGAACGTGCTTTCCATGCTACGATCAGTACAGCTTCTACAAGTATAGCAACAATCAGCACAGCTGCTACAAGCACAACAGCGAAGGATCTGCATGAAGGAGTCGTGAAGGGTTCAAGCCAAAAGAATGTGACGTATTTTAAGAAAGTGAGGCCCTTGCCGTCGCATGGTACGCATGCACAATTTTCACTGTTACGCACGCAAGAAATGAGCAGCGCTGTGAGAAGCAATAACGGTGCAGTGCAGCTGCCAGCGTCTGCCGTATCACGGCTACGTTGTTTGTTTGCATCAGCTGAATCACAAGCAGGACCTTCAGCTGCAACTCGCTTAACTGGACAGAGTTGCTTCTTGTCCATTCAAACTGGGCTATATTTTTGCAGCAAAACCGCTGTCATTATTTTAGAAATGCTTCGTCTGACGGTGTGTAAAACAGTCTGAGCTTGAGGAGGTTGATACCGTCGTTGAAATGGATATTACACCTCTGAAGTTCTTCCAGAGTTGGAAGTGATACGAATAGGATATACTGAACAGAAAATTAACGTCAGATTGCGTAATTTGAACATCCCTCTCTACAACTGGACGAAAGCAAAGACAAAGTTGGCGCTTCAAACAAAGTTTAACGTTCATAATACTCCATGCCAGCGATGCACGATAAAACCATCAAACGATGATTCAAAAATGTCCATAGAATTTTCAGTGCTTTCTTTAATACTAGTATGTATGCCCGTTAAAAATAACGGGTTTTAATATCATGCATATGAAGGAAGAATTTAAAGCAACAGATTCTCAGACCTAATCGAAAAGTTTACGGATTGAACTCCAGCGGTTAAAAATCTACACATATACCTGAAAGTCTACGGATTTAATTACCAGCGTTTGAGGGAGACTCCCATTGTAATAACATAGGAAAAATTACACACGAAAAATATGTATCAATTTATTTATTCAAGGAGGCATCTCGCTTTTAATTATATAGTGTTGGTTCTGCAAAAAAAGATTGTTGGATCCACGTTTTCTGAAGAAATAGAAAACTTCCTTTGGAATTTTGTTTGGTGTCTAGTTGTCACTGTTGTGGACGCGTGTTTCCAGGCCGAGTTAAGGGTACGAGAGCTGCTAGTACTCGTGACTCTCGTGCATGTAAGACCATTTTATTATTCATAAAATGATGATATAGTTACCAAATTTATTTTAATGGCAATTTAAACTCAAAACGTCAGTTAAAATTCTGTACTGTCAGCTGCATGTACGCAGGTGACTACTAACAATACTAAGAATGTTCCTGACAGACCAGCGGCAGGATTTAATTGTCAGTATTTTATCAAACATTAACTGACGTAAATACTCAGAAGTATCAAGTATACAGATTCATTGAGGTACACACCCAAAACCACACTCAAAAAATGTTTTTTTTACAATCAATTCACTCAAATCTTACCTTGACATGCATCGCTTGTGCTTTCCTGATCTCAACATTTATCATAGAACTCGAATGAAATTAGTTTTTCTTTCCAGCTCTCAATATTTATCGGGAAAACTCAATATTAATCGTGAAAACTTCATAACGATGGAAAATTATCAAATAATTATTTGATGCTCTGCTATCACTCTGCTAGAAATACAGCATGGGACTGCTAGAAATATACGGCATGGGACTGCTAGAAATACGGCATGGGACTTGGGTAAACGCTAGAAATACGGCATGGGACTTGGGTAAACAACCGAATAATTATCGAAGTAATTATCCGACCCAAGAATGGGCCAGAAGGTTCGTTCCTGTAGCCTCATTCTATTCTATTCTATTCTATTCTATTCTATTCTATTCTATTCTATTCTATTCTATTCTATTCTATTCTATTCTATTCTATTCTATTCTATTCTATTCTATTCTATTCTATTCTATTCTATTCTATTCTATTCTATTCTATTCTATTCTATTCTATTCTATTCTATCTGGGCTTGTATTTCACTTTGTCGTCGTGGAGCAGTTCCAGGTCACGTGGCTTGCTAGTAATAAATTTCAAGTCTAATGGACATAACATCCATTTTAAGTATTAATTTGAGTGTCCATTTCTTCAGATGAAATGAAACACTTGATGGCATAAACTGAAATTAAGAAATTAAAGAAATTTCGTGGGAACACCAAGACCTGAAATTACAACCTGTAACATATTGTCGTGGTGCACTATTTTCTCACTTGAAAAAACAATTACAAACACGTCATCCAATGTTGAGTGTTGCCTATAATAGAGCCACGGCAGCTGCAGAGCAAGACATTGCTCCGTGATGTTCGTCTCGTTTATTCATATTTATGATCCAAAAAAGCTCTCTGGATAATTAAAGGAATTCTTGCGTCTTATTGGTTGCTGCTGACGATGTGAGGGCCAATCAGTGCCGCGCTTTTTGTGGTCAGAATCTTAAATTCGGCGCTGGTCTTAAAAAGTCGCAGTTCAGTTGAGACATTTCCTCCAAATTTACCCGGGGGCTATTTTTTACCCTGGTCTTTAATTGGTCACAATCCTTGTCAGAATTGCAAATAAAAAGTCCTGGAGCTCTGGAAAAATGTACTTCCGGCGAGTTGGTTGGCTGGATCTGGAGACCAAGGCTCCACCGCCGGCCTCTTCTGGAAACTTCTTATTGTCGGGAAAATTCCCTCTTGTCTCACTTCTGCTTTTTTATTTCATTCTCAAATGTATTGTGCAAGTATCGCTGCATTCTAGCCGTCATTTAGAAATTCTGACCTACTTCTGCCTTTTATTTAGATTATATTTCTTGAAGATTTCTATTTCAGTCAAATTTAAAGCTCTGCTACAGCGTTCGCTCAATTCTTCAACATTTTTTTCGATAATTCTTATGCATCAACTAGACATCTATAGTTTATGCAACTGCAGAAGAAGAACATTCATGCAAAAACTATGAAAACAAACTTTTAATCAAGCTTTTGAATTTTTCATTATTTTTTTAGCCTTTTGAAATACGGTTTCAGCAATGGTCCCATCATGTCTAGGACTCTTTAAACCTATCACACCCACATGGAACCATACAATGAGGTCCATGAACATCCGCCATTCGCCGCCGCCAGTGTGCGTCAGACCGTCTGCAGCGCTGGTATGCGCGTCGTGTGGTGCTGACGTCAGCACAGCAACCCAGGACGTGTCCCAGCTGAGCAAGCTTGCAGGCAATGCTCCTATAATGCATTGAGGAGGCACTCTGTCCACAGGCTTACGTAGGATTCTATGGCACCACACGGAGACATGCTGTCAGTAGGTTTTAGTTGCATGAAACTGTTGAGCGATAGATATTAGGTCTTCCTGTTCATCTATAATCTCTCCCTCGTCGAAACTCCGATGTTCCATGCAACCGATAACTTCAAGACGTGTCTGCGTTTCGGTTTCTCTCTTTTTCTCACTTCTCTTTTTCATTTCCTTTAACACGTTGACTCCGAAGTGGTACGTATGTGTACCACTTAGGTTAGGTTCTGTAATTTTTTCAGATCCTTCTAGTGACTATACGTACAAAGTGAAGTTTTACACCAATCAGGCAATCGGAGGCAACGTGTTAACACTTACTTTTTCGACTTTTCCCACTTCCCTTTTTTGACTTTGACAGCGAACTGTCCAGTCAGCCCACACGTTGAAATTTTCCGCTCTGATGCAACCTCTAAACTTAAGCTCAAGTTTCGCCGGGATGATCGCCTCGAATGAAGTAATTGAACCCTAGATGTAAATAATTACAATATCGCTACGGAACAATGCCATTATTAAAAAGTATGAACAAATCCACGCAAAAAGCAGTGCACGTTCCGAAGTGGAAGTTTGATATCCGCACTCTTTTAAATAACTATTAGATCTAATAACTATTTCTTCTTGCACTTGCTTACCTTCACCATCGCCCCACCATTGGGATTCTTGTATTCTTCTTCTCTATATTTCCCTAAATAACAACTCATATCTTCCAATGGAAATCAATTTAATGGCACCTATTTTCGCAATGCAATTTTGAAACTTTTTGATGTTTTTTCGAAAACTGACGTGTGTTAACTTAATTTGAACATGCTTTGCGACTCAAAGTACAACATGCATCTGCTGTGCTGGTATCGTCTATTTGTGTGATTCGTATTCCAAGAATTCCCGACCAGCATTTCCGACGCCATGGAATGCATTCCCACGACAACAACTCGCGACAACGTTCCAGGCGGTAGCAGGAAACTCTTTTTCTGAACGAGATTTCATGTTTTTCCCAACTGACATACATATGAGCAGTTGAGAGAAATCCTTATTAAATACCTAAATATGCCCTCAGAGAAATATATTGCTGTCTGTGTTGGAATTTATCATTCGTATCTATTTTCCATTTAAATCTTCCGTGAGCAGCAATTCCTTTTCATGAAAAACCCTTTTGGAATCCACGTGTGCGTGAAGTCACGTGACGTTTTTTGGATAGCCCTCATTGTTAATAAAATTAAATGTAGATACTTGTTATCTAAAACCTCTTTGATGTGATTTCACGTTTGATGTGATTTCACGTTAATTGAGTAGATACATCACGTCCATCCCCCCTCCCTCGTACTGCTACACGCAAACTGATGGTTAATACTTCACATCTACCGCCTCTCTCATGGGCTACACACAAAGTAAGAGTAGATACTAGAGATTTACACTCACTTCTTCGTGTAGCGCCTCACAGTTCTACGCTGAGACAAGCAGCACAAGGATTTCTGAGCAGCCCGTATAGCGTGTGTTAATTTCCCACCCCCCGTTCTGGGACAGTGATCCTCTGCAGTACAGGTCGATAATTGGTCCACAGCCACTGTTTACACTTCCTGTACCTTCTGCTCTTATTTTCGCATCTTTAAAACTAATTTTATTAATGACCCATGTCATCACGCCACCATTATCGTCATTTTTTATATAATTTTTCTCGCATATAAATCAGGTGTCCGCATCGAAAATAGACTGATGCTTCTCACAACAGCGTCCAAAATTTTTGATCTAGAGTTCAATGGGTGACATTTTTTCGCCCCGTCGAGATTGTGCCGCTAAATTCTCTTGAAGATCCCGTCCTCAGGATCCATTTTTCTGCCTTGAACCCAAAAGTCCTGGAAGCGCGACCTGGCTTGGACGGGAGACCTCACTTCTGATGATGAATTAGGTCTGGAAACTGATTAAAGCTACGTAATTTTAAACTCTGAAGGTTGATCAATTTGTTTTTTACACATGGAATTGATGTCACGTACAAGCTACCTCATGTGTTACATCGTTATAATGTAGAAGTAATTTAGTAATTGGAAGTTTTAGTATGAAGATGTTAGTACATGGAAAATAAGTTAACGAAAATCGACCAAAATTTTTTAACAGCTTGAATTGATATTCAAAATTTTGCTTTTAACTAACGAAGTGAAATAAATGTTTAAGTGTGACCTGGAAGTCATAAAGCAAAGTTCCTCATGATGTATGTTAAATTCTATACCTCACAGTAGAGAGGACTTGGTTGTAGGGATTCTAATATCAAAGGTTTCAAACAACGAATAAAAAAACGCTTAGAGTAACTCTTCCTCTACTGTAATGTTTTATGTTGCTAAATATACATATAGACACATTAAATTATAGTAAATTTTCTTTATGCTAACGGATATTAGTATGTAAGGATTTATTTTTCTCCTCACGGAAATGATTGAAAATTAGATACACTGATTTGATCTCAAATGTCGTACTCGTAATTCTTATTCCAGTGAAAACGAATGCGATCTTCATTGCGATTAAAGGAAATCTCTGGAAAGACACATGAATATTTTCATGTTGTCACCCACATTCAAATTCATGTTGTTGCACTCAGACACGCCAGAAGTCAAAACACACTCGTCAAACTCAGTGTTCAGGATTATGTATAGTGAGAACTGAACTCAGTGTTTAGGATTATAGTGAGAACTGAACTCAGTGTTTAGGATTATAGTGAGAACTGAACTCAGTGTTTAGGATTATAGTGTGAACTGAACTCAGTGTTCAGGATTATAGTGAGAACTGAACTCAGTGTTTAGGATTATAGTGAGAACTGAACTCAGTGATTAGGATTATTGAGAGAACTGAACTCAGTGTTCAGGATTATAGTGAGAACTGAACTCAGTGTTCAGGATTATAGTGAGAACTGAACTCAGTGTTTAGGATTATAGTGAGAACTGAAGTCAGTGTTCAGCATTATAGTGAGAACTGAAGTCAGTGTTCAGGATTATAGTGAGAACTCTCACTTTCTCTGCCTGTGCGTTGTAGCTTTTCATGGTTGTTGTTGCAGTGCATCGATTCAGAACTAGCGTACGTTTTTTAGACAGTATTTAGAATTATCCTCAGCACTTTTTAACAGGCTAACTCAAAGAAGGAAATTTTGCCTGAATCCGTATACTCTTGGAAACTTTTCAAACCGTGATGCACAACAGGCACGATAATTTTACTGTGATGCACAACAGGCACGATAGTTTTACTGTGATGCACAACAGGCACAATAATTTTACTGTGATGCACAACAGGCACGATGATTTTGCTGTGATGCACAACGTATAAAATAATTTTACATTGATAAGTAATGTAAACGGGCATAAACATACATTGGCAACGTGACAACACTAAAAAATTCAGACGCAGTTACTGTACTCCTGCGGATTCTAATCGCAATACCTCATCTGTTTGTTAGTCAGAAGCCTCATGAGATTTCTAGAACCAATTTCTGAGTTAATTTCTTTCTCTGGCTCTGGTAATTATACAAATTTTCCGTATAAATTGCCACGTCCAATGCATCTCTTGTGGAACCAATCTTCAGAAGCTCCCTGGTGCCCCCTGTAGCGTGGCTGCTGCAGCAAGGCCTCCCTCCCTCCAGTCCAGGCCAGCAGTTCCCCTCAGTCTCATGTCAGGGATCACATTTTTGCCTCCAGACTTCACCATCAATTCCAAAAAGCTTTGCATGCGTCTGCGGCAGCAGCCAATCAAGACTCAAATGCATAAGGAGAGCGCAGGAGCAGATTGAGTTTCCTCAAAGCTAAAGTTTACGGACATTAATTCGTGCACGCAGGCAAGGCTACTCATTAACAGTTAAACGATCTCAAGGTTACATTGGTAGCTAATGAAAGTGTTTGGGGTACAGAGTGGCCCCGTGAACGATTAATTAATGCGCAGCAACGAAGATGTGTGCATTAAGGTGTTGTTACATTTTTATGACTTCGCTGATTTGTTTATTGAACACATTTATATTTTTCAACCCATGTTTGTATTCCTATATTATGCATGCATGCCTTTCTAATTTCTAATTCCTGCTAAAAGTGTAAGCCACACTACTAGTACCTTACTCACGACTTATTTCTGCTATTTTCTCAGTGCAATTCCCCAGAATCAAGTTGCTGTGCTACACATACTGCTAGGTGCAATCAAATTTGAAAACCATGTTATTTACCTCGTCAGTCAATGAAATGACAATGTGAGTTCTCATGAGATGTTTATACCTGCCAGACGGAAGACGCTGTACTACATGTACAACGTAGTGCTGCCCTGCATGATGATGTCCGTGCTCACACTGCTGGTGTTCTGCCTGCCGCCTGACTCGGGGGAGAAAATCGCCCTAGGGGTCACCGTCCTGCTCGCGTTCAGCGTCTTCATGCTTGCCATCGCTGAGAAGATGCCCGAGACTTCAGAGTCTATTCCTCTGATTGGTGAGTACAACAGAGTCATTCGTCTGATTGGTAAGCACATCCGAGTCCATCCCTTTGATTGGTAAGCACAGATCCCAGTCCATCCCTTTGATTGGTACGTACATCTGTTTATTATCCGAGTTCATCTGTTATCCTGGAAGGGAAATCTGTGGTGAGGGGGAGGGAGGGAACATCCATGTATTTGAGGTTGATGGTGCTCAGGATGATATTCCTACTGATTGGATGTTATTTAACAACAAGGATCCGTTCTGCGTTTTTGTCCAAATGATATAAAACCACATTGTACTTCCGTGCTTTAGTATAGAAATAAAATAAAAGGCATGACAGTAGACAGTGTCATATTTATTTCCTATACTGCCATTGACACGAAACAATGTAAGTAAGTTCGCTGCCAGAGGTGCAGTCAAAGAAAGACAAAAGTGAATGTTGTCGGTACAGCTGTGTGAGCTTCAAGCTTTGAGTTAGAGGAGTCATGAGGTGTGGTGTTCAGCCAGCTGTTTGGAGAATTTTTAAAGTAAAATTGAATGCTTTTCATACCAGCGCTCAAGAAAACATCTTCAGTTTAATGTTAACTCCCTGCAGCATGAAGCTCATCCATATTTGCTTGCGAATATTTTATAAAGAATTTATCCTTATAATTTAGTACAAAAAAGTTATTTATATCGCACCTACGTACGACTATAATATGAGAACGTTATATGTAATTACTCAATGAATAAAAAAAAATTACCTCAATTCCCTGCCCATGGACACGCCCATCAACCTCCCGGGATCGTCGCATGGAGCTCACCATCATCCTTACTCTAAGAATGTTAACCTTAAGAATTTGAAAAACCAATGTACTAATGTCTATGTACTGTGTACTTGATTGGAAATAAAGTTGTTTGTTTGTTTGTTCTGTCGTCGTGAACAGCAGGCACTCCGCCCTGCACAGCTGTTGTGCGAGACGTACAGTCTTTGCTTCCTGTGCAGCACAGGCTGGCAGGATTCTGAATTAAGATATATTATTGGCTGACCAGCTCTTAGCATACACTTGACCCGCTCCAGCCGGGTTGAGAGGACAAGATTACTCTGACCACAACAGCACTATCCTTTGCAGCACACCTTAAAGATGAGAACACCTCCCCGCCGTCAGTAGCCATACTGGGTAATTTTCAAGAAAGAAAGAAAATCTATTAAAATTGTTTCAATTTACCTTATTTATTAAAAACACATCAATGATATCGTTGGTTGCAAATTTTGCCTTCATTGGAGTTCATGAATAAAAAAAAAAGTGGCCAGACCTGGCAGATCTATGTGGTTGCTGATGCTGTACATACTTCTTGCTTTATATTTATTATAACAACAAGGTTATAGGCACTCCATGGTAATTCAACCATTATAAAATCAGCATGAAACTCTGCCGGTACTCGAGGGCATGCGACGCTAGTCACACGTTGCATAAAATTTTGCACTAGCACACGATGCGTCACTGCATTTGTACACAACATTACACTCATTTCTCGTGTTTGGCAGCAGCTCTTATCATAAACTGGTGCTGAATTTTGTGTTTGTTGCCTTCACATGATGGTTTACACAGCTGGAGCCCACAAAACTAGCCGTGACTGAACCGTGACTGAGCCGTGACTGAGCCGTGACTGAGCCGTGACTGACACAACAAGCGTCCCTTAACACAAATGTTAGCATATTCCCCAGCTGGAGAGACGCCTGGACACACAGGCTGCTCAGCGTTGCCGGGGATGAGGCGCGGTACGCAATTTTGCTGTTTTCCCACTTCAAGACACGGAATTTATTGAGGCTTCGAGCTGCAGGCACAAGGGATTAGGTTATCTTGCCGCTGTCACCTTAACATGAGCTCAGTTGGGCTGGCTTAATATTGTCGTATCGATACGGTAAAAGAAAAATGGAGTAAATTCATTTAGAGAATGGATATAAATTTCTACTAATAATATACTTTTAAAACTAAAATTTTCTTGTTAAAATTATTAACAGCTCACAAGTACTAAACGAGGCACTAGGAGAGGCTTCATTACATCACACTTGTCATCACAGCAGCTCTGACGGTTGTCCTAGCGCTATTTCTTTAGGATTAACTCCTATTTATTATCCTCTTTATTATTTATTATCATTATTGATATTATTGTTTTGACGATCATGTCGTCATAAGTATTAATATGTATTACTATCAATATCGTCTATCTTGTTATTGTTGTTCTGGTATTATTGTATCGTTTTTGCATCCGATGAAACAGCCGAGGAATATGTACGTATGAAATAAGATCTCTTTTGTGCTACTTGTGTAGACGAGCTAGTCAGTACTGAAGCTACAACGTGGTACCACTGTGTACCACAACGTACACAGTGGTACACAGTGGTACCACTGTGTACCACAACGTACACAGCGAGTTTCTCTGATGTCGTGTTTTTACATGGAAATAAAATTAAAGTTTCTCCCAGTTCGAAACTTCGCTTGCACTGAATTTAGAAGTTTGCCAGTTTTTACGTAGGAGTTGTTTGTTTTAGCAGGGACTCCTTCACCCAATGATTGCAGCTGTGCAGTAACTGTAGGATTGCAGGCAACGTATAAACACGAAAATATCACATTAACAATGAACTTACACTAAATGGTCACAATCCAAAATTAAAAACCATCACTCAAAAACAAATTATTATCCATTAATAACGAGTCATAATCTCAACAATAGCTAATCATCACCCAACACTAGATGATCATCACTAACAATAAAACATAGTTACCACAATACGAATTAACAAAAAAAAACAGAGTTGACCAGCAAGGCGCACGGCCTCACTCTCTCGGGAGCCCACAGCCCGCACACTCCAACAAATATAATGAATAAAAAATTTAACTCCCAGCGAAAGCGGGCAAAATTGTTGCCAGGAAATTGTGTGAACTCAATGAAAATTATTTACCACAAGTCGTTTCACTAAAATAGTTTTCGAAGCTCGCTTGCAGAGCTTTTGTGATACGATATTAGGCTGCAGTAATATCCGGAACGTTACTGAAATATTAGACTGAAGCAATATCTGGAGTACGTGAGTCTGTGCGAGGGCTCAGTGAGGGCCTGGTATCACTGCTACTGCCGTCTGGCCGCAATTCCAGAGACGCTCACCGTCTCACATGCTGCTGAACTCAAGCACTTGTGCGTACAACACTCCGCGTAAGTTAGTGCAGCGCTAGCAGTCTTGTGTCAACGATGATATTATGTTGGTCTCGTAGAGGTCTTGCTAGGCTCATAAATGGGACAATGATTCAACAAGGATTTACAACACGTACTTCAAAGCAAGCGTTCCATGAACTACACCACCCTACCTAACCCATGCCACGTAGACGTTCTGCCGCTCGATGGAGAATCTTATTCTGTTCCCATTATTTCAATGCTGTTCCGCAAGCCATTAACAACGCTGCTAAGAAACTTCCTCTCCTCGCCTCAAACCCATATTTTTGATCCTTAAACGTCTTAAAACGCCATAAATAACGGAGATTGAAATTCTGTCTTCACTAACTTCTTAGAAAGAACATTAGTTTCGCTCTGAAATTTTCGGAACCAACATCAGTTTTTGGGAGAGAAATTGCCTGTCGTTGAGATCCGGGCTCGGAAATGAGCTGAGCTCTCACTTAGAAATACGAGGTGGAGTTTTGACAGATCTAGAGCGTCCTCACTGCCGAAAGTCACTTTTGTAGTCCAATTATTCTCTTTGATCGTCGTAACTCATGCATTGTGAACGAATTTCCTCGTTTGTATTTATTGTGCTCGCCAGTTGAAGCCTCAGCTGTCCAAAGCTCTTCCCACTGCAACCATTAATTTTTTAGCGAAAATGAATTCAACGTTATTCATTTGAAAATGTCGTTGAAAATTCTCTTGTTTAAAAAAGGTTATTTCACTAAAAGAAAGAACACACTGATAACGTGCCTATGATTTTTTTGTGATGGTCTTGCTTTATTTCCTCTAACTAGTATAAATCACTTTATGTGCTATTCAATACAAAAGGAAAATTTCACTGAAAAAACGTTCATTCATTTGAGTTACATTGTAAATTCTATTAAACACGCACTTATTCATTCATGTTCTCACTAGACTTGTGTTCTTTGACGATGCAGAAAATTTAGGCGATAGAAGTTCCGTAATGATCTCATGTCTTCACACTATTTAAATAATGTTCCTATTCTATGGTTCATGGTTATGACTCTGCATCTTGATGTTTGTTTCTTCCTCTGAAGCGACAGAACTGAGCAGTCACTCCTGCAAGATTCTCCTCACACACGACAGACCCATCCTGAAACGAAGAAAATATCAGGGTACATTCCATCAATATTTATTTTATAGCATGGAACTTTTGATTCATTACCGTCAATACTTGTTAGTTTATTTTGCATGTTTTCTGTTTTTTTTTGCCGGAAGCATCATCTTTTTCATAATCTACTATCGCTGCTGTCGCTTTGCGTTGAACGCGAACAAAAATAACAATCTGAGGAAATCTTATGCTAAGTTATGGTAAGAATTTCTGCCGGCAAAATACTTTCTTAATTGATTGTAGATTGCGGACCTTCGTCCAAGCTATTAAATCTACCAAATCTGCTTCCCAACACTAATTTAACACTCGTGCGTTAAAATGTCTCTATCCCCTCTTTTTAAATTTCTCCTACGTACGAATTATATAGGAAGAAGAACTAAGGCAAAAGTAACTAATTTTTACGTATCTTTAAAGCGTCATCGAAAAAGTAATCTTTTATTCTACGTTATTTCAATTGAACTCGTCTGTAGTTACCCGTCTCGAAGTTCTTGAAATTTGTGTATGAAAATCCGTGGACTATTTTGTGCCTGGTGCTCGTATTATTATAATTAAGTAGGATGCGGTGCTGCTGGTGAGTCATAACACATGAATGATTTTTTTGACCTGAAATCACGCTATTCATTGCAGTCAAATGTCAACCGTATTAATTACACACTAATCTGTTGCGATTTTCAAAACTTGGAATCAAAATGTGAATTCAATTTTTCTGTCAGCAGCTAGGAACATTTGAGCACGCCCATGAACATCAGATCCTCGAGTATTGTCCATTCTGCCTCGAATCTAATCAGCCACGAGCGTACCGCTGATGTAATTACCCTTTTCCGGTGAGGCAGGTTTCCATGCTTCGCTATAAACGAAGCGGATGAACAGACACACAAATAAATGTCACATTAATAATGTTTACGAACACATTTAGCAGTCAGCTCGATGTGTGCAGGCATCTACCTGACTGCAGTGATGACCATCACCTCCATCTCCATCATCATGACCGTGATTGTGCTCAACTGCCATTATCGCGGGCCCATTCAGAAAGAGGTCACTCCGTGGATGAGAAGGTGAGACATTTAATAAAGGCACTTACAATTGTTTAAAAAAGATTTATATTATTTGGTGATACATGAGAATTTTTAGTTCGTTCTGCACAAAATGAGACGAAAAATTTCTTTCATTCTCCTCGATCGAAAACGCAAAAATTTTTCGAAGGTAAATTCCCCTTAAGATAACAACATCTAAACTTACTGTGCAGTTTCTAATAACTAACATTCTTTCATTTCAAAGACTGTTCCTGGAGTCTGGTCTGGTGGGCAAGAGGCGCAGGTACAGCACCAGCAACAGCCATGCCAATTCCAACAACAATCAGGGCTCAGAGAGCAAAGACAGCATGACGCCCTCCAACCCCTCGAAGGCGCTGACGAAGAGCTTCTGGGACCTCAAATGGAGAAATAAAACGCTGTCCAAAGCCTCAGCGGCAGAGGACGGTGTTTCCAGCGGCCGCCACGGCAACTCCAACAACGTCGGCCCACCCAAGGTGGTCACTTCTACATTCCTGGGAGACTTCACAAACAACATCTCCAAAGACCGCGTGGTCAAGGTGAGCTTTGCTTAGCGGTCTCATGCTAACTGTTGAGGTTATCCTTAACTGATACGTGTTCTGATGAGCTACTAACTGGGACTGATAGTAATCTTGCAGCCCTTGACTGTTGATTATTGCTCCTAACTGGCGGTTTCATTCCTAACTGGTGTTTACAGCTCTAACCTTTAATTACATCCGTAACAGGGGGTTGCTGTAGAGAGTTACGTTATGATGTTACGGGACAAGTCTTGGTTGGTGGAAGTCAAAGATCGCAAGACTCGGGTATATTGCTCCTACAGGCAATGTAATCAAGGCGAGTTTCTAACTCACACTGCATCAATGGTGAGTTGGTGACCAATGGTGAATGGTGACTGCAATGGTGACATTTCCTTCTGCTACTCGCATCACTTCTGTACTTTGCCTTGCACGACTGAACTTGAAATGACGTGTTACTTAATTTAAATGAGCTCAAGGGTCTCTGCCAATGTTATTTGTCAAGAAAAACTCAATAAATCCAAAGGGTCAACCAAAAATTTTATAAAATTTACAAAAGATTTACGCCAACCTTCCAAGCAGCCGAGCAAAGTAAACACTAACACAATAGAAACAAAGAAGCAGCACAATTTATAATATAGGAGCTGCTGAGGTGCACCTGTTTTTGCAAGGGTTGTGTGTTAGGAGACAAGAGCGTCTGGATATTTCAAACCACAATTAGCAAGACAGTAAATATTCTAAACCATAAATAAATAGTCTGTCAATGCCTCAAAGTTACGTGAGAGCAATCATCTTTGGACGATCTCATAGTTACTCGTATTTTGAGAACCTGTTCGCTCTCTTTATTGTTGTGATATGAAAGAAAGCTGTGTGAGCTGTTGAGTACCAGTGAGAGAATCACTTACAAATAATACTGTCCTCAGTAAGTGTAGAAGTATTATGGATTAGGAGGAGATGATCGTCTGATACGTACAATAATTTTGCGTTCATTGAAGCTGCAGTTAATTTGTTAATCAGAGCATTGAGATAATTAATCAACGAATTTCAAGGTGATGATAAAAATACACGGAGAACTCTACCAGAATTTAAATCCTATTTCAATTTAATCTGAACTTGACCTTCACATAGAAGTAGAAAGTTTGTACTAACTTAGGGTCTGTTATCTAGATAAGAAAATATCCCTGCCGTCATCAAAACTTTGACGGTCGCAATATAAAATATCTGCGCTGCTGGTTTTCCGATTGCATCCTTAAAGAAAGAAAACGCAACCGATGTCGTCTCGTAAATTTTATCTGAGAGCTTCGGGAATTGGCTTCTTTTGATGTATCGTGTGGACTGAGCCCCAGAATTGCTTTAGAAACCGGTGTAACTGCATTATACGGATTTATCAGCCATTGTGTCATTTATATTTCAGAGAGACTCATACGATATGTATAAATTCTTAGTATCCTTCTAGCTGTTCATTAACTGTTATGGGTGTTTCATAACAGCTAAGAAACCGCTGCAACAATTTATTTTATTGAAGGCTAATAACGGTTTCTGCCCTCTAGCCGTTTCATCATCAATCTTCAAGCTATTGACTTCTTAATCGCGAGCATCCAATAATTTCCAAACTTTAAATCAAATGAGTCCGAGACTGTAGGTTCTGAAACTCTGCTGGTGCAGGATAGGTGACCGAGTTCTTAAAGTGTGTGAGATGAAGCTTAAATAAATCATCTCATGAAATTCGATCATGAAAATGTGATGCTCTGTTAGAGTGAGCTTGTTATGTTCGCGCGTTTCTAATGCGTAGCTGATTTTTTAATAAGGATGTAGCCTCCGCAATAGCCAAAGAATACGAGGTTCAACTTTCAGAGACTGGATGAGTCTGTTTTGTCCTGATGTTTGCCAGTTTCCCACCTGCTGCTGCAATACTTGGCCCACCGACACACTGGCACGGGATGTTGACTGAGAAGCTAGGAATTTCTTTCCT
This sequence comes from Trinorchestia longiramus, assembly GCA_006783055.1. Classification (NCBI taxonomy): domain Eukaryota; kingdom Metazoa; phylum Arthropoda; class Malacostraca; order Amphipoda; family Talitridae; genus Trinorchestia; species Trinorchestia longiramus. The sequence continues at coordinate 47,661 of VCRD01002735.1, forward strand.
GCACACCAGGGATTTGGAGTCAAAAACAATAAAGCCCAGCCATGAATGACGGGTCCAGACTTGGCTGTCACTCATTCCACGAGAGTAGACACACCTAATGATGCATGCCTGTAATTATACGTAGGTGAGATTATTGTGATGTTGAGTGGGAAAATGTTACATTTTTACCAGGCTGACACGATCCACCTGACTGTAGAGGGCATACACGAGGAAGGCCGTCAGGATGCCTTCGTAGGGGGAGACCAGTCCAGCGTGGAGGATCTCAACGGAGGATGGCGGGAGTACAACGACACCAACTCCTTCCGCAGGACCAACTCCGTCAGGTGAGCTGGGGGATGACCTAATGGGGGACGAGGGTCTGCGTAATATTGCACCTTACTACTGCATACAATATGTACGCTTGCTCTACACTATCTGGAACATGCAATACAATATACGGTTACCATCCTACACCCATACAATATGTACATACGTTTGCTTTCCAAAATGTGGAAAATACAATGTACAGTATGTATGTAACACCAATATACCCAACAGAATGTTGGATATTCACCTTCTTTATACAACATTGAACACGTAATACAATACACCATATATGCTACAAGCATACAATAGGTATTCTCATAGAAAACTGCGACATTTACGTACCATAATTTAGCTTCAATGTGACTACAATGTTGCTGAGCCGGGAATAATCTGATGTTAGTTGACGCATGCGTGATGCAACTGAATAGAAGGAGTAACTGAAATAAATGTAAATGATTCATTTATTTGAACAGGATTGCTGAAAAAAATGCGAGAGTACCAAAAACTTGAACGATTTTGATACCATGAAAAAGTGTGTGTCGTTTTGACTCTTGTTACTGACTATTTCATTTACACATCTGAAGAAACTTGAAACATTCTTCGTACATATCAAATGACACGTGTATTACTAAAACTTTTCTAACTAGGGAAGTGTGGCTGCTCACTGAAGTAAAGAAAGCTATTTTCTAAACATGCAGTAATTATTGACATCAAGGATAAAAATGTCATCGGGTGATCTGAGCGATGTGATGCTAATAAAATCATTGGTGCTTGTCAAGATATTATGGGTACACAGGATACGTCTGCTTCACCTCCCATATATGGCAGAGGGCCGAAAACGTTAAGCCAAGTAATATACACAACTATGCCGTCAACGAACTCTAGCAAACGTTGCTGATTTCACAGTGAGTTGCTAAAGAGTCATAATTGAAGACTTAAAATTTCCAAAAATCCACAGACGAAGAAAATCTTTATCTCGCCTCACTCTCCTTCCCTCCCCAACACATCACTATGAGGAGCTTTGGAATCATACATTACATGTAAAAAGCTAAGTCCTGGTTAATAAAATTGGGTTTTTCTTTTACTCTTCAGACTCAAATTTTAAGCTTGGACTCCATACCTAAGTATAAGTACACGTTGGCTCCATTGAAATGTCTGTTGGTAGATCCACGCTTAATAGAACCCTGTTTATGAATCCATAGATTACAGTCCTTAGCTTTAGCTTTACCGACTATTCCCTAAAACATTCATACAGGGTGGTGCATAAGTAACGCACCCTTTTAAAAAATTAATAATAAATAAAGTATGAAAGGTATAACGATGGGGATAATTGCAAACGATAGAGGAACTCTTAAAGTTTATTTACATGTCGTATCCTGTCTACAGATACCCAGTGTATATTGCGGTAATACTTTATTTATTATTAATTTTTTAAAAGGGTGCGTTACTTATGCGCCACCGTGTAGAAGCTTCTGAATTTCTAGCAGTATTCATGTCTTTAAAGATAAAAACCGAACATCTTACCCCATCTAACAAAATGTCTCACATTCTCCAGAAAATACAGATCTGAGTTATATTTGTACTGTTGTTCTGTACTGAGAATGTACAAGGATTGAATTATGCCTCAAATATAACATTTTCTCTTTGAATTGGGGTGCAGCCACAGCCCCGTGGTGACTGGCAGTTGCCGCCTTCAGGAGGAAATCCTAGCATCGCTGAGGACACTCCTGATGAGGCAGCAAAGGCAGGACTCTGACCTAAAGCGTCTTAATGAGTGGCGGACTGTAGCCATCGCTGTAGACAGAGTCTTATTCTGGGTGTTCTTCGTCATCACCACCGTCAGCTCCGTGGTCTTCTTGCTTGTTCTTCCACTCATGAAAAGAGCAGAGTACGTCAGGAGTACTTGAAACTTCCCTCTTTCCTGGGTAGCCATCTGTACAGAATGAAATGGGTTAGACTTTGCGCTGAATTTCCTGGCATGAGTTTGACGAACGGAGTCGTTTTTATTCTTTGCCACTGCGTCGAGCAATGCTTTTATAAAATTAAATGTTTGTGAAGTTTTACTGCCTGTCTGAAAGAACTTTGAAAAGACGCAGTGTGGAGTGGATTTCTTTTTATAAATTTCTTCCACATTCATAAATAGAAACCTTGCTACTTTGTATAGTAGATGTTGCGTGGGCTTTTCAATATGAACTTTTGATGGAAACTACGTCGTGTGAACTTTTCTTCGTATTATAATCTTTGAATCATTACGTTTTATAGTGAATTGTGAGGTATTGTTTTTTGTGCTGGATGTAGTAAGTTTGACTCAAAGAAATGGATGAGGCATTACGGCGGGAACATCCTCCCTGTGTTCTTTTATACTAAAATTATTTTTTTTTAAGTACTGGTACCATTTATTCGTTGTTCAGAAACTTTTAAATGTCGTTCAAATTGTTGAATCTGCTCACTTTTTTGCACTGTTTAAAGTACGCAAAAATAATGCAGTAGGTCAATGGGAATCTTAATTCTTACGGTAAGCTGACATACTCACAAACTCTCACTTAGCTTCATTTGTTGAGCAAATACGTGCACAATGAACTTACCCTAAATATGGACAATGCAATCAAAGTCTTTAGAAGTATTAAGAACCGATAAATCGGGGAAGAATGAGCAAAATATAATTGAGGCCTTAGACCCAAACGGTACCAAGCTTCATATATAGCGAAAACGAGTTATACATACCACTGCTATCCCTAAACCTCCCTGTGTCTGGAGAGTGGTATATATAACTCGTTTTCGCTAAATATAACGCTTGGTAGCGTATGATTTTTAGGTCTCAATTGAAGAAGACAGGAACTGCACAAGTCTGTTACAGTCGCAGTGACAGCAGCCGGTCGTCCGTTTAGAATAGCATTTCTGGCATTATTTGGGAAGCATTGCAGAGTTCTGAACAATGTATGAAAATATAGTTCCTTCTCACTGCATCTCACTTGAGCCTTGCGTCGGCCTAAATGAACAAATAAAAATTTCATCCCTGATCCAATGCTTGAACTTGACGCTCAGTGAATAGTTTTCCGTTTCGTAAATTTCGAAGTAGAGGCATGAACACAGTGCAGATTTTTAGCAGAGTTAATGTCAATTTATTAACAATAAAATCACCACTGGCCTAACAATAAATGACAACTGGGGATCTAGCATAGGAAGCGTATAGGGATCTAGCAATAATTGCGTACTGGGGTCTAGCAATGAAATCCGTATTAGGGTCTTATAATTGTGTATTGGGTTCTAGAAATAAAATGTGTATTTAGGTCTAGTAATAAAATGTCTACTGGGGTCTAGCAATAAAATATGTATTGGGGTCTAGCAATAAAATGTGTACAGGGGCCTAGCAATAAAATGTGTACAGGGGCCTAGCAATAAAATGTGTACTGGGGTNAACCGAATAATTATCGAAGTAATTATCCGACCCAAGAATGGGCCAGAAGGTTCGTTCCTATAGCCTAATTCTATTCTATTCTATTATTTGGGAAACATTGCAGAGTTCTGAACAATGTATGAAAATATAGTTCCTTCTCACTGCATCTCACTTGAGCCTTGCGTCGGCCTAAATGAACAAATAAAAATTTCATCCCTGATCCACTGCTTGAACTTGATGCTCAGTGAATAGTTTTCCGTTTCGTAAATTTCCAAGTAGAGACATGAAGACAGTGCAGATTTTTAGCAGAGTTAATGTCAATTTATTAACAATAAAATCACCACTGGCCTAACAATAAATGACAACTGGGGGTCTAGCATAGGAAGCGTATAGGGATCTAGCAATAATTGCGTGCTGGGGTCTAGCAATGAAATCCGTATTAGGGTCTTATAATTAAATGTGCATTGGATTCTAGTAATAAAATGTGTATTTAGGTCTAGTAATAAAATGTGTACTATGGTTTAGCAATAAAATATGTACTGGGGTCTAGCAATAAAATATGTACTGGGGTCTAGCAATAAAATATGTACTGGGGTCTAGCAATAAAATATGTACTGGGGTCTAGCAATAAAATGTGTACATGGGCCTAGCAATAAAATGTGTATTGGGGTCTAGCAATAAAATGTGTACTGGGGTCTAGCAATAAAATATGTACTGGGGTCTAGCAATAAAATGTGTACGGGGGTCTAGTAACAAAATGTGTGCAGAGACTAGTAGTGAAAGGTGTGAAGGGTCTAGATAAAATAATGTAAGTAAAAAGAATAAACGGATAAGTGAAATGGATGAGTAAAATGACTGGCTGAAATAAAAAATGCTTTGAATTGTGTTAGCGGAATATGAACAAGCCTGCTCAAACTAGTGAGTCAAGTAGAAAACTAGATGTTTGCTAGAGCAGCATGAAAAATACTACTCGTTACCACGCGTAGTAAATTCTAACACACGTGTTTGTGTAGCACAGCCAGATCCTGTTTCATATTTCTGGTGGTTGACACACCTGGTGTCCTGTAGTCCTGAAGTGCTTGTATAATTTCTGTAGACACATCTTTCCTCCAGAGAAAGAGTTTAGTGCAAATGTGTTAGGTAAATCAATAACATGTTGACGTGATGTCGAGTAAAAGTTGAAAGTCTCCAGAAAGTCTCTTTACCATTTCAAAAGTTCATTACAAATGCAATTGATAAAATATTTTATTCATATTTGTTTTATTGTATTTAGTGTTTATTAAAGTTTTTAATCACATTTTGCATTTATTTGTTTCAGGGATCCTGTTTGTGAAAGAGGTGCTGTTGAGACTTTATGAGAGACTTTTATAAAAGACTTTATAGACACCCTGTAGTTCGATTTAATCAAGCAAAGTTTTACTCAGGTATCAGTTACGTATTAATTGTCTAGAATTATATCATGAAGTTAAGTTTTAGTACAATTATTCCTACAAAATATATAATTACTGAATTATTTTTATTGAAAAACGACTTAAGTTTATATTACTGACTCATTTGAAACATTACAATATTCTCAAATCTTTTAATTTCAGCGAACGGAATTTATTTCCCAGTATTTATGCAATAGTTTCCATTGAGGGAAAAAATTCTATCTTAGATAAATTTTTCGGTGTCTGAAAAACTTATATCACGTGTACTTCCCAGGCATATTTAACACTCATGTTTCACCATGACTGCCGCGTGTGCAAAATTCAGAGCCTCGCTGTTTGGGTACAGCATTTCACTCCTGCTGCCCCTGCACCTGCGTCTCACAGGTGTAGAGGCATAGAATTAAATAAATTAATAAAGGAAGGAAAACTGTCAAGCTGTGGTATTTTGTGTAAATAGTTCTAGCCTTAAATACAGANGTGTACTGGGGTCTAGCAATAAAATGTGTACTGGGGTCTAGCAATAAAATGTGTACTGGGGTCTAGCAATAAAATGTGTACTGGGTCTAGTAACAAAATGTGTATTGGGGTCTAGCAATAAAATGTGTACAGGGGCCTGGCAATAAAATGTGTATTGGGGTCTAGCAATAAAATGTGTATTGGGGTCTAACAATAAAATGTGTACTGGGGTCTAGCAACAAAATGTGTGCAGAGACTAGCAGTGAAACGTGTGAAGGGTTTAGATAAAATAATGTAAGTAAAAAGAGTAAACGGATAAGTGAAATGGATGAGTAAAATGACTGGCTGAAATAAAAAATGCTTTGCATTGTGTTAGAGGAATATGAACAAGCCTGCTCAAACTAGTGAGTCAAGTAGAAAACTAGATGTTTACTAGAACAGCATGAAAAATACTACTCGTTACCACGCGTAGTAAATTCCAACACACGTGTTTGTGTAGCACAGCCAGATCCTGCTTCATATTTCTGGTGGTTGACACACCTGGTGTCCTGTAGTCCTGAAGTGCTTGTATAATTTCTGTAGACGCGTCTTTCCTCCAGAGAAAGAGTTTAGTGCAAATGTGTTGGGTAAATCAATAACATGTTGACGTGATGTCGAGTAAAAGTTGAAGGTCTCCAGAAAGTCTCTTTACCATTTCAAAAGTTCATTACAAATGCAATTGATAAAATATTTTATTCATATTTGTTTTATTGTATTTAATGTTTATTTAAGTTTTTAATCACATTTTGCATTTATGTATTTCAGGGATCCTGTTTGTGAAAGAGGTGCTGTTGAGACTTTATGAGAGACTTTTATAAAAGACTTTATAGACACCCTGTAGTTCGATTTAATCAAGCAAAGTTTTATTCAGGTATCAGTCACGTATTAATTGCCTAGAATTATATCATAAAGTTAACTTTTAGTAGGTACAATTATTCCTACAACATATATAATTACTGAATTATTTTTATTGAAAAACGACTATTAAATTTATGTTACAGACTCATTTGAAACATTACAATATTCTCAAATCTTTTAATTTCAGCGAACGGAATTTATTTCCCAGTATTTATGCAATGGTTTCCATTGAGGGAAAAAATTCTATCTTAGATAAATTTTTCGGTGTCTGAAAAACTTATATCACGTGTACTTCCCAGGCATATTTAACACTCATGTTTAAACATGACTGCCGCGTGTGCAAAATTCAGAGCCCCGCTGTTTGGGTATAGCATTTCACTCCTGCTGCCCCTGCACCTGCGCCTCACAGGTGTAGGGGCATAGAATTAAATAAATTAATAAAGGAAGGAAAACTGTCAAGCTGTGGTATTTTGTGTAAATAGTTCTAGCCTTAAATACAGAGAGATTTGTAAGCGTATAGACGACGCTAGTTAATGTAAGAATAGTTTATTTTCGATAGTAAAGTTTCCTCATGTAATACATTTCTCTCATACTTTGCAGTTATTGCTAGCGTTGCTCTAGGAATGTTACTGTTACAGCTCCTGTAGGAATGGCTTAATATTTTATTTTAATCTATTTATCAATGCTTTCTATTCATACTCATGTTTATTGTTAGATATCTGCATGAACTTTCAGCGCATGCTTGATTATTGACAGAATTAGAAGTGCAACCAAGTTCTTTTTGCCAAGAATTGGTTCTCTTCGCGTCAAAGAGATATTTTCCGGATAACAAAATGCCTGAAGGACACAAACCAGTTCACTGGAGAATGTGAATGCTGCTGTGGGTTAGTGTTGTGATAAGGTTGGCTTAATCTTTCCTTCTAAAACTTATTTCTCTGCAGTGGGGAAGGTTGAGAGTTGACCTACTCTGTATGTATAATTATCTTCAATATTTCATCTCTCTTCTTTCTTCTTCAATATTTGCATTATTCAGATGTTCATTATTCAGACTATTCTGATTTTTTTTAATGTGACTGAAGTTCAAACATTCTTAGATGGGATGCTAACAAAGGAATGCACCTAGAAGGGTTTGCCAGTTCGCACTCATCCAGAATCTGTTGTGGGTCTCCAGGGTACTCGTATGCAATGTTCCTGTCGCATGTTCCTGTCGCATCAGTTGCACGGCGACGTGCAACTGATTTTCTTCTGTGTGTTTTACATAACATCTGAATACTTCGTTGCTTTCTAATGCATACGCCGCCGCTTTTATAAGTCAAGAATATACAATATTATAGATCACTGGAGAAAAAAATATATATATATATTCATATTGAAATGCCTTCTACCGTGCACGGTAGTAAATTTTATTATTACAGCAATAATAGCATTAATAATAAGAATTAAAGTAGCAATAATAAAAATACCAATGAAAATTATTCCTATCGCAATCCTGGAGATAACGGAGGTCTTTCTCAAAAGTTTCCTCATTATTGTACTCTGTATTTTATCGATGCAATAATGATTTCAACAAATAATTATTCTTGTCATTTTGTTTCAATTGTTATTTGTGGCTGAGATAAATTGTTTTCGAAGTCATTTAATTCATAAACATTAGGGCATTCATTGATGTATTGTAATCTTTTATTGAGCGCAGATGAAGCCCAGTACCGGAGACAAAGAGTCACTGAAAACTTCTTGTGCACCGCGTAATTCAAATATCTACTAGTTTTCAACTGAGTAGCGTCAGGTCATTTTATATGATGATATTCATTCATCCGTCTAATGTCGTCAGTTCTCAACATAAATGTTAATTAATATTTAGTAAGCCCCATATCTTTCCATCGCTAGTGAAATCATTAGAGAACAGGGAATTCGTTTGCTATACTTGGAAGAAAGCATCCCACAGCTTCTGTAGTTACTGAATTGCGTGCGCCATATCCCTTCACTCTGTTCTTCATTTTAATTGCGGTATTGCAATCCCCTAAGGAAGTTGAGCAGGCATCAGCGATATTGCCTCTCAGACAGATTTAATTCAATAAAGTGCGGCTGGGGCTTTATTGTTCTGTTCAAACGAATGCAGGGAATGTATTTTACTTGCAACGTAAATAGGCAAAGCTGCACAGGCACGAGATGAATGGAAGAGCTGTGTTTCATGGACTGCAGCGAGCCCTGAACTGCCTTGCTATGTTCCCTGCGCTGACATTGAGGGCAGTGGTGAATGTATGCGACTTTTGACAACGTAATAATGGTTGTACGCTGTTTTACAAGGCTGAATCAACTGCACATTGAGGCCTCCAGCAACCAAGACGCTGATATTCAACATAATTGACTGTACATTTAGGGGCATCCAACATAATTGACAGTGACATCCAACATAATTCAGTTTATATTCATGAGGACTCTGATATCAAACAAAATTGATTGTACATTGAGACAGACGCTAGCATACATTGTGACATTTTGCGATATGATGACAGTTGAGTTGGTGCTCATTAATAAGGGATCTTAATTTTATTTTCACACATTCATTGTAGACTTTAGAATCTCAAGATGCAGCACTTGCAGCAACCACACAAACGAGACTGAGTTTTACCTCCTCAACAACTGATCAATATATTCGGTAATGGGATTCTGATAATAAATATTGTCACCTGGGTTTTTTAATGATTATTAAATGGTCAGTATTTGTATTTTTGCCCACATTAAATACTTCCTGTTGACTCATGTACATGATAATCCAAGCTGGTTTTGGAAAATACTCTAATACTTCGCTGAATACTCTTTCTCTCGAGATAATTCTTATCCAGTTTTCTTCTCAGTAGGACATTTCAATTGTATTCGACTCTAATCTTTAACTCGATAACGTGTATATGTACATAGTTGCAAATAGTCCAAGGTAGAACCTATGCTCCAGGATGTTTCAATATAATTGTAAATAGTAGATACTTAAATAGGCAATAACTAGACGGCATAGCTCTGTTCGATTAGCTAAATATATATAATTGTTGAATTGTGTCAAAAACTAGACTTCTTGGAAGCAATACGTTCAGAGGCAATAGCAGCATTTTACTTCGCTGTCAGGTTGTCCTTAACAGTTCATTCTGACCTAGAACTACAGTTTACATTTATTGTTATTCAGAGTTGATGGTACCCTAAAACTATAATAAGTGCACGTTTGCTGTTATTTTAAAGTTTATTCTGTTTTAGAGTTACGGTAAGTTTACATTTGTTGCTCACTGCTAACAAACTGAAAACAAGGGCCAGCAACACTTGAAGTGCTCCTTGCCGACATCATTCAGACAGCTGTTCGTTTACTAAGCTGGTCTTACAACTCTTCAGACTCTCTGGTACTCAATAGACAGCTGTGCAACTTGTTGCATTTCATCGATCTTATGTAAAGCATAATAATTATTCTTTGAAAAATTTAATTGGCAGTTGATAAAGAGATTTATTCTCACACCAGAATGTCGGCGCTCTTAATCAGCACATCTAAAACAAAGCACGCAATTATATCATACAAATTATAAAAAGCTGTCGCAACTCTGTTGAAGAAATGAATTTGCTGTCGTAAAAGAATGAAGATAAGAACTTTTAACATTAGACATGGAATAAAACCTATAAATATATCAAAATTCCGAAATTGTGAAGTTTAATTAATATTTTGAAATTATGAAGTTAACTAGAACTGCTGCAATGTTAAGCAGGTTATCATACTGGTGTGGTAAATTGCACTTGTTTTTCTCAGAACCTCTCAGGTATAATATAGATTAGGTGACACCTGTGTACCTGTGCCTCCACACATGAATTGAACTTGAGATTTTAGCATGCTGAGAGGCTCATATATGGGGGAAATGAAGCTGGGGCAAATATCAGATATATTGAAGTAAGTAACTCTGCATACCAGACACTAAATTAGATGCCGATACAACACTTATCTTAAGAATTACTTATTTGATACATTGGCACCCTTGTGTGGTGCTGCGCTTGGAAATTCTAGCAATTATTCTGAATACATCTTGCGTTGTCAACAAGAACTAGGAGACCGCTTCCCCCAAGTTATTCATGAACAATGTTTCACAACAAATTTTTTCCTAAAATGATTATTCTTTTTTGAACTATCTGTATGGTGCCGTGGTAACTCTGCTTGTGTAAAACTTCAATATCTCTGAAAAACAAACTTTGATGTACATTGTTCGTGGCAGTAGCGAAGTTAGACGTTGTTTAACCCTTCAAGGACCAAGTGATTTTTGACTGAATGAAATATTGATGAATTATAGCTCATAATTAGTGTATTTTAAGAAATTTTCCCCAACTTTGAATGAAACATTCAGAATGCAGGATTAAAATGAATTACTTCTAACATACTTTAGGCACGACTGTGGTCCATGTAGGGTTAAGATAGAATGTACAGTTAAGTACATAGCATTGTACGGCGTAGTCCAGACTAGCGGCCGTCGCGAGTTGACAAAACACTCGAGTTGGTGTCGCTGATTCAGCGATTTTTGAGAACTCACAAAGCTTTTGTGAGGTTTATAGGGAAAATAAATAAATTGTTGGCTTTGTTTCGATTGTGTTTTCTTCCTCGTCCCTCACAATGGTCTAACTTTAATACAAATATTCCGTGAGAGTTCTTACTCGCAGAAAGTTCAACTCACACAACTACTTATTGACTTGTTCAACACACTCTAATTAACTCATAACAATTAAAACCTAAACAAGTAAGGATCATTCCTAAATTTTAGGCCTTCAGTTATATTAATTATTCTACATATCTAAGTTGCAGTTAATGTAGAGTTTGAACATATTAGTAGGTAGGTCATAATCAACAAAGGAATCTGTTAACACACTGAAAACTACATGAGTCAACTGGAGTCAGCTGCCTGCTTAAACCCTGACACTTTAAACAAGTATTTGTACGAATACATGTGAACATTTATATATATATATATATATATATATATATATATATATATATATATATATATATATATATATATATANNATATATATATATATATAGTATATGTCCGTATATATCTGTATAACATACTGATTTTTAGATACGACAACGAAACAATTTACACGAACAGAGCCGTTTTTTGTTGCCTATAATCGTTGCCTGAACTACATGTCAAGTTTCACGACATTCTCAAACACTGACCGAAAAACTCGAAAAATCATCAACTCCCTTCGCATTTTGTGCACAAATCGAACAAAATTTTAATAAATTTTCATAATAGTTTGGTGTTTAAGCATGCATGCAGCACAAATATGCTGAAAACGCAGACAAAGACTAAATAATCACCGAATAATTGCTAAAAATCCAAAGCATCACGCCAGAAAATGAGTAGAATAAAGCAGAATGGAATATGGTAACAAGAACGAGCCGTCTGGTCAACTCATTGGCTGCTACCCAAGTCCCATGCCGTCTAACGTGAAGGCATCAATAACGCACATGCACCTCAATTATTCCACTGTATAATAATACAGTTTGTTGCTTGCTTGCTTGGTCTCGTTCTTAAGGATTTAGATAGGAAAAAATTTGGTAGGGTATTGTAAGCATTGTATTGTGGATACCAAAGGCACATCTTTCAATGTGGAAACTCCTTCGCAAAACCCCCGTCCACTGGCAAATCAAACTAAATATTCAATAAAAAAACAGGAATTTTATTGCCTATTAAGTTTACTGCCTCCCCACACCCCTGAGTTACACTCCGGATCATCTGCTGGGCAAACAACATCAGCGAGACGGACCAAGCAAGCAAGCAACAAACTGTGTTTTATTATTTAGTGGGATGATTTCTGTAAAATGAGCACAAATAATCTGTTCCCAATCGACGAGGCTCACTCAGCTAGACACCGGAGAACAGTCGCACATGGGGCCTCGCGCTTGTATTGTTGCTTCAGAACAGCATTGTTTAGCCTCGATTAACGTGTGCAGAACGGCCAGCGCCTGACCTTCGCTGAAGCAGCAGCTCGCAGTTGGGCTTCACGCACAATTGTATCCTGGATACCTGGCTATCTTTTGTGACGCTGATGACTGAGTTGGAGCCACGGCGTGCGTGATCTAACTCATCATTACCCACACAGAGCTGATGTGTACTCTTGCATGCAGGATATTATCCTTCACAGTTCCGATGTCGTTCGAGGATCTGAAGCATCCAACTTTCACTGTAGGTCATGCACCACAGAAGGGCTACAGTCTGAACCGAGTGCCTCCTCGCTATGTTTGTAGGTTTTGTCATTGCTGCCGCCTTGAAATGGCAGGCATAGTCTCCTGAGACAATACATGTTTTTTCTGATCAAATTTATGTAAAAATTTCGGATTATCTGGCGTCATGAGTTCCGGTGCCCACACATATGTCAGAAGTTTGGAGGTCGTATGTTTTCGTTCCATATGAAGTTAGTATTGAATTTTACGATCCTTAATCTTAGCCGGCATGTAGTACTCAACCGCCAGACTTTAGCTGCTTGCATCCACACAGTCATATTAAAGTTATTCGCACTCACCCCTTATGGATTTACTCCACAACCATGTACAATACATTTACTCACATGGATTACCTCTACATACACCCAAGTACAGAACATTTATTAGCCGGTTTTAATCACTGACTTCGAATCTCAAGCCCAGAATATTCAGTGACCTGTGTTCCTAAAAGCTATACCTCTTCGCACCGCCACAGCTGTACATCTTCACATTGCAGACCTACTATTTTCTGGCTGGGGAGTTCCCGTGTGGGGGCAGTACGTTTGTGTCTCACGTGTGTGACGCATCACACGCGTAGGAGACGCAAGGGAAGAGTAAGACTGTCGTGCTCTGCAATACCGGACGATAATCTCTGAAGTTCAAAACGTTTTCTTACTCATGCAGTTTAGGAGATGAATTATTCTCACGAGTTAATTCTTTTCAATCTTCTGGCTCGTAATTTGTCACAGAATTGGCGGGGTTTTGGTTCAATATAGATGCTGATATAGATTGTAATACAGATGCAAGAATAATGTTGACGAAACAAATGTCTTAGCAATAGTAACATGCAACTAATGCAGAAGCTAAAATAAAACGAGTATAACATCCTCTATTTTCAGAATAACCTCAACAAGTTTGTTCATTAGACATTAATGTCACCTCGGGTTCACTTGTCCCTCTGTTAGAATTTTTGCGACATAAGGGAGTCACTAAAAATCTTCTGGTATATCTTCATTTCAAAAGTAACTTCAGTTTCCCTCTTTTCATCGTACAGCAGATTATTTCGAAAGTATCTTATTTTTCTCGAAAGAACAAAAACGTTTCGTGACACCCGGAATGGCTTAGGGGACATCCGCAGTCCAGGTTCCAAATTGTGGGTTGCCCAGTTGGGAGTCAGAAGCTGGGGAGGAAGGTGTAGTGTATGTAAAACCGTTCCGTAAAATGGTGCAATGTTGCAAATATGATTTGTGATATTATTTTTAATCAAAAACTATTTCCTTTGAATGTTCTCCAGAGAGAATATTTTGTGTGCGTGCCAACATGCGTCATTTTTGTTACGTAAAGATTATACAGCCTACAAATACACCCTGTTTGTGACCAAATATTATCATTATATCTGCTCTATTGTCATAACTACTGCATATGACCAATATGAACTGACCGTAATTAGAGGTAAACTATTTTTAATGAACGATATTTCCCCTATTTTAAATTTCAGTCAAGCGATAAAAGAAGCGCATTTAGTAATAGTATACTGCATAGCTTTACCTGGGCTCAGCCTATCTCTTATTTCTAAAACTGAAGACTGAAATTGAAGAATTTTAAAGACGCTTGAGAATTATTTCCAGTGTTGTAATTCCTTCTTTGTTGCAAATGTATCAGCTTTTGTGTGAAGACATGAAGGCAATATTCTGAGCCCTGCAGTCACGTCAATGAAAGAAAATTCGTGCGTTTAAGATGCTCATTCTTCCGTGCTGATAAGTCGTGTTTTAGTGTTGTAATGCTGACTACAGCATGCGCTGGAATACTGATTACAGCACGAGCGCTGGGATGCTAACATCAGCACATGCACAAACAAATGCAGTTTGTTTAATTGAAATTGTAATCTGTAATTGGCATTCCCATTCCCAATATTTGGTGAAAATTAGCTTCAGCAATATGATGTGCGTATTGTTTTGCAGAATAAGTATAATATTTGCTTAAACTTAATAGGTAGAAATGAGACGATGAAGGTGGCAAGACGTATGCCCTATGCCTCCTTAGCGAGACAGGAATTGAAAATTGGGTAATCAGGATGTTAAAAAGATGAAATTAGGAAAGTAGCGTATCAGGGAGAAAATTGAACTATTAACGTGTATCATCATAAAATAATTCATCTCATGGTACAAAAAGTAAACGCGTGAAGAGACTGGGTCTTGGCTTGTTGGCAACAGCTCTCGTAGACCTTCACCAAAATCAGGACTGTTTTTGTGGTCACTAGTCTCCTTACCTGCGGCGTTGCGAAGGCGGTGCTTGCAGAGCCTGAAGCTTACAACCGCCCAGAATTTGACCTAAATGTGAATTTGCGCTGTCTGGGCAACTGGTTCATAGGAAGATTACGTCCCAATTACTTGAAAAATGCTCATGTAGTCGAAATTTGCGTAACTTTCCGTTGGTAACAGAAGTAACATTTTCCAGAAAGACTCGTTATTGGTAGGATGGCTGTCAAATGAGGCTTCAACTTCTGTAACGAATACAGATGCTTATCTAGTGCTATTTTGTTGAGTTGTGTTCTTTGTTGTGTCAAAACACCATAATATTCTCAAAAGCTTACAGGAGGAGGAGGGATGGTTGGAGCGAAGCCATGAATGGAGCAGAGAATTTTTATCCCCTCTAATGTCATTTATTTTAGTGACTTTTCTTCCATTCTGAGGCTCTAACTCAAAATCCCGTCATATTGTAACGAAAACCTTGCCGAGACAAACATCAGCAGTGTACTTGTCAATGTACAGGGATAAAAGTGTGCACACTCAGAAAGTAATTTATAGGTCCTACGCTTAGCGTTGAACTCTGTGCGAGTATACAGACTCTGCGTCAGGGAAGGTCATGTTACCAAACTGAAGTAGAAAACTTCTTTACTCTTCCATAATGTCCTCCTAGGATTTAAATAAAAGCGATGAGTGAAAGGAAAAAACGTGCAGTTGATCTTGAAGTTAAATATTTGAACGATTTCTTGTTTCTGGAAATTTTCCACCGTGCACAACAAAGTTAGGCAACATAGCTTCGTGACTCGTGAGCGCTCAAGTCCCCGATGTGAAGAAATTTGTGTTTTCAAGCCTGAGATACATAGATTATTTGTACGCGAAGGCGTGTATCTCGAATAATTAAGTAGCTTATAATTGCCAGCGCTTCTCGTGGTAACGCTGCTGTCCCTTGGTTGCTGTAGTGTATTTTTGTTGAAAAAAATATCTCTGTTGTGATGGTCCCTCGTGGTTGCCGTAGTGTCAAGTGGTTGCGTACATCTTCGTATTTACTTATTTTCAACCTCTGAGCGTGCTTACAAAGTCCAATCTTGACTCCGACAGTAAACAAAGCAGGGTGAATGGACGTCCATTCGCTTTGATATGCTTCCTCAATGTCTCAATTTCGGAAAAGATTCTCTTAGTTAAAGTCTTTTCAAAAAACAGTTTGTGGGTAAACTTCCTATTGCTCACTTGTTTTTGAAATAAAGAGTTTTCGTTAGCAGTCTTTTTTTAAATAGCTAAGTGTCTTACATATTACTTAATCGTAAAAAATTTCTGCCTAAAAAGAAACTTATTCTAATGCTCAGTTATCTACCACGTTATGACCCTTACACTCTCCAGATGAAACTTTTTCTAACTATTGTAAGTAAAAATATGTCTTCCTATTTTAGGTACGCGACTGATGTATGATCTAATGAACCAATTATTTTCACTCTGCATTTTGTGTCAAACTTTTCATAGAACATTTAATAAATGTGAGAAAAATGATAATTTTTCGCTTTGAAGTGCATAGATTTGTATGGACTACTTTTTTAATGTTTGGCATATGCCAAGCAAAGGCTTTTTTGTCGAACTTACCCTGGAACTTAACAAATATGAATGTCAAAGTTACTAATAAAAATATATCGTTTTTTAAAACACACTTAGAGTTAGAAGAAAACAAAAATATTTTAGAGGACACTACTTGTTTTCTTGAACTGCAAGGCCGATACGTCTGTCGGAACACAGATGCACTCGCCAGTCTGTCTACGGTTAGTGTAATTTTAAACGTTCCTAAAACTATTTTCTCCCTCCATTATAAATGTACTTTCTAGTTTATGAATACATTGGACTCAATTATAACTCCAGGAAACTCTGAATAGGTCGCAACAACTGCGCTTTGGCATTTGGAAAGCCGAATGTACAATTCCCCAATATATAAAAATGTTAAGTGGTTGTGCTAGAGCTAAAAATAATTATTTTTCATGTACAAGTACAGAAAATTCTTACAATTAAAAATGGAGACATGGTGAATGAGAAGATTAGTGGTTTTACTGAACTTTAACTGATGTTTCATTTTTGCTTAGCGTATTGAGCACAGGTTCCCAGCTTGTTTTATGTAAAGGATTGATTCATTTTCTAATCGAATTTGATAAGAACTGATGAGGTGTTTTGAGGGGAATTTTTTGTTGAGTATCGCATTTCTGTTCGTTATTATTGCAACCAAAGATAAGACATTATTTTAGCATCTTAGAGCACAAACTCATTAATTTCTGCGTGATTTCTTATATGATAAATTAATTGATATGTCCTACGTAGAAACATCATTATTCATCGATAAATCACAATTTTTTCAGCCAATTTAAAAATAATTGCTTCAAACCTTAACAGCAATAGTAGAAAATAGAATAATAGCCAACCATCACACGTAGTTCACATGAAGACGTTATTAACAATTGAGGAGTTACCAATTTTATTAAATAAACATAAATTTCAAAAGAACAGAATACTGTTAATGAGAATCGTGTTTCTCTCAATTAGCATATATTTATGTTGGCTAAACTTTGATGTATCATCACTCGTTGGTGTATGACTTGGCGGTTCCCTCCTCCAGTTGTCCCGCAGCTCAGGGGTGAGGGAGCTCAGGCTACTGGTGGTGGGAGGGCCCTTGCTGCTCCCCAGCTACGTCGTCCCCAATCTGCGGGTGCTGGACCTAACAAACAGCAACACAACGCTACTCGCTGCAACACTGGTCAGTGTACTTTCATCCTTCAATCATTACCACCTGACCTCATTACCACCTGACCTCATTACCACCTGACCTCATTACCACCTGACCTCATTACCACCTGACCTCATCACCATTTGTTTATCATGCATGATGTAGTTTTAAATCCTATTATTCAGGTGAGAACGAATACTTTGAAAAATTGTCTCTTTCTTCACAATATAACGTTGGAAATGTGATTACACATAGATCTCTGTTTGTCCCATCATCACAATCGAGCTCAGACTTTTCGATGCTGGTAAATGTACAAACGAACTATTAACAAATTAATTTAATTATTGGGCCCGACGAACGAACTATTTCTGTCGCCGTCTTCATTTTCACGTCCTCCCCTCATATTGGTTGATCATCTATTTCTTATTAGATAGTTAGGAAATCTTACTGACGAAGTTCTAACTCCTTTTGTTTCAGGATCTTCAGAATTTGGAGGTTCTAAAGCTGTCCAGCAACCCTGATTTCAACCCCTGGTCGCTGTTGGGTGTGCGAGGACTCCACAACCTCGCAACCCTGGAGTTGTCAGGAGTCACAATTTGTGAGTGGAAATCAGGAGAAAATTTACCATGACGTTACTTTAGGATATTTACAGACTTCATCAGGAGAGAATTCTCGCGAGAAGGCAATGGGGCAGCCAACATCATACAACGCCACACACGTGTTTTTGGAGTATTTGTTTCAATTTGAAAAACAATTTTCAGATAAATTTTTAATCTTTGAAAACCTCAACTGTAAAGAGATACCGAGTTACTGCATTGATACAGTAAAGTCACTCATTATATTTTACATTTTGAGCTTTTAATGCCGTGACGAATAAAGCAAGTCGTTTAAACTCAAATGAGTTTCCCCTCAGGCTTTGTCACAGTCAAAATACCCATGAATGTTTCCCCCACACCCCCTGCACCCGTAGGTTCCCTCCCCCAGTCTAGCAAGTCCCCCCAGTCTAGCAGGTCCCCCCAGTCTAGCAG
>VCRD01002735.1:76350-91470 GCA_006783055.1 Trinorchestia longiramus
GGGTGTGCCAGTGTGTGTCTGGGTGTGCCGATGTGTGTCTGGGTGTGCCGGTGTGTGTCTGGGTGTGCCGGTGTGTGTCTGTGTGTGTGTGTGTGTGTGAGTCGTGCGACTCACAAGTTTCAAATTATCACTTCAATGTTGATGTGTAGAACATCTAAGGGCATTTTAAGGTGGCTCATTTTTTATCAAAAATGAAAATTATTGTATTCAAAGCCTTTGACAGGATTTTTGCTACTTCTGTAAATAAAAACTTTTGCAAAACTTTTTACCTTGTTAAAGCTAAAAAGTTTCTTATACTTGTGTTCGTACAGAAGAAGTACGACCTGTACTCTCTGCACGACTGCAGGGACGATCAGTTCGTCTGCAACAAATTACTACCGCAGCTGCAGCAACAGCTGCCAGGTGTACAGCTGCTCAAGTGCTGCGACATCAACCTTTACGGCAGGCCTTTTCTAGGTGAGTGTTCAGGGGAACCTAATTCTCCTGGGGGAGTGTTCGAGGGAACCTAATTTTCCTAGGTGAGTGTTCAGGGGAACCTAATTCCCCTGGGGCAGTGTTCAGGAGAACCTAATTCCCCTGGGGCAGTGTTCAAGGGAACCTAATTCTCCTGGGGGAGTGTTCAGGGGAACCTAATTCTCCTAGGTGAGTGTTCAGGGGAACCTAATTCTCCTAGGTGAGTGTTCAGGAGTATGTAATTACTTTGAAGGTCGTTCATGGAAGCAAAAAAATGAGTATTTTGGGTGAGCGTTCATGGGTGCAAAATTTGGGAGGTGAAAATTTCTTGGATAAAGAATTGATGCTCACAATTGCAAAAGTATAGGAAACCAAACTAAAGATCCCTTTTATTATTTTTACCCCGTAAGGCGATCCGCTTTTTCCATAGGTAGAGTTAGGGCTGGACTGACGGGCTGTTAGGGCTGGACTAACGGGCTGTTACGGCTGGACTGACGAGCTATTAGGGCTGGACTGACGGGCTGTTAGGGCTGGACTGACGGGCTGTTAGGGCTGGACTGACGGGCTGTTAGGGCTGCACTGACGGGCTGTTAGGGCTGACAGGACGGCCAGCAGGCGTAGGGCAGCTGGCCAGAAAAAGGATTAGCGTTGCTGTGGTGCTGGACTGGAAGAAATAAGTTGAGTTCTGTAGCCATCATTTGTGGGTCACACACACGTCTTGTCCTTGTCTTCCTGCTGGGGCGTACAGCGAACTGGAGGCACGGAACCTGAGCAGTATGATGTAGACCTGCAATACTGGCGGCAATACTAGAACTAGATCTGCAATACTGACAGTAATGCTGGTAGCAGACCTGTAATCCTGACGGCAATATAAGATGTAGACCTGTAATATTGACGACAAAACTAGAACTAGACCTGCAATACTGACAGTTATGTTGGAAGCACACCTGCAATACTCAGAGCAATACTCCTGCAGAATCATTCCGGCAGTACGTGCGTGAGTGCAGCAAGGTGCTTGTGGTGGTGAGTGATGCCAGCAGCAAGACAGACAACTGCTGGATACGCCTCAAACTGAGGGCCTGCCTCCAGCAGCAGTTCAGGGATGACAACTTCCTGGTGAGGCATAGGGAGGCGCAGTGAGGCTTGGTAAATTCTAGTGAGGCGCAGTTATGCCTGGTAAATCCTAATGAGGCGTAGTTATGCCTGCTAAATCCTAGTGAGGCGTGGTGAGGCGCAGTGAGACGTGTAGAGACGTAGGTAGGCCTGGTGAGGCTTGGTGAAGCCTAGTAGAATAGAATAAGGCAATCGAAACGGGCCGTTTAGCCCGTTCTTGGATTGATACCCAAGTTCCATGCCGTCTAAAGTAAGGCATCAATCATGCACGTACATCTTAATCCCGTAAGTCAATTCAGTCACGCACACGCACTTCACTCACGCACAGGCATTTCAGTTACGCGCATTTATCACAATCACACACTGGCCCTGGGAGTTAGACATAGAATCAGTACATAGAATCAGTATCAGTCGAGACGACATTTGAATGTATTCACAGTGAAGCAGAAACGATGTTTTCGGGCAGTTGGTTCCAAGTCGCAGCAATTTTAACGGGAAAGAAGTTCATAGCTTGGGATGTCTTAAAGTTTCTCAGTATTAGTTTTTGGTCGATTTGTGAGGCATAGTGAGGCCTCGTAAAGCCTATTGAGGCGTAATGAGGCCTGCTTAAGCGTGAGAAAATAAAGGGAAAAAAGAAACATGAGAGAAAACAATAGAAAAACTACAGAAAAATGGAGAATGTAGTCATGCCTGCTTACTAGTTGTGGTACTAGTGCTCAAATGCAGAGATTCATAAGTCCTCACACAGGGTGCAACTTGTGAACATGTGTTCCATTGAACAAGAAATTGAAGTTTCGTTAGAGTGCACGTCACTTTTTAATTTACGTGCAACAGCTAAGAAAATATGGCCTACCAACACAAGTCCCTCGTGCCCTGCACAGGTGATGGCACTCCTCATGCTGGACTCACCCTCCATCTCGGAGCTCAAGAGTGATCCTCTCTTCAATTTCATCGTCGAGGACAGGAAATTTGTTCACTGTGGTGAGGGGTGAGTTGACGCATGTCTTATTGTATTACTTTATTGTGACGCACAATCCTGTGAGAACTTTGTCCTCTCTGTCTCATCTCGTTCCTATCCCTTCTGTCTGTCTCATCTCGTTCCTATTCCTTCTGTCTGTCTCATCTCGTTCCTATCCCTTCTGTCTCATGCATTGACTAGTAACTCTTGCTCCACTAGTTGTAACTAGTAACTCCACTAATTGTTATTTGTACGTATGTTATTATTCTGCATATTATTATTCTTTTCTAGTACATGTTATCCTCCACATGTGTTTCTTCACACATTGCCCCACCATGTCCAGTGGAGCTCTCATGTAACGTGTACGTTGGTGTGTGCAGGGACTACGTACGGGAAATAAAGCGTTTTGTGGGGCCAGTGAACACCCGCACCACCCCTACCACCAACACCACTCCTACCGACAACACCGCCACCGCCATCATGTACTAGGTGTACTAATACGTGCTGTGCTAGATGTGCTAGTACATGATGTGCCAGATGTGCTAGTACATGATGTGCCAGATGTGCTAGTACGTGATGTGCCAGATGTGCTAGTACGTGATGTGCCAGATGTGCTAGTACGTGATGTGCCAGATGTGCTAGTACGTGATGTGCCAGATGTGCTAGTACGTGATGTGCCAGATGTGCTAGTACGTGATGTGCCAGATGTGCTAGTACGTGATGTGCCAGATGTGCTAGTACATGATGTGCCAGATGTGCTAGTACATGATGTGCTAGATGTATGTACACTCTGGACTGTGTAGTGGTAGTGGTAGGGGGCCCACGCCCCCGCTGCAAACCACGCCCTCAGCTCCTCCATCTCCCTGGTTGTAAGTTTTTGTTGTTCAGTTCTTGTCCAACGTCAAGTATTTTGTTTTGTTGTTTGCCATCAATTTGTGGACTCTCGTAACCGTGCACCTTAGCACTGGTGCCATTATGAATAGGAGACTGCTTTGAATTTCAGCAAACGGCTATTTTTACCTCTGTGTGAATTAACACGTTGACTCCGAAGTGGTACGTATGTGTACCACTTAGGTTAGGTTCTGTAATTTTTTCAGATCCTTCTAGTGACTATGCGTACAAAGTGAAGATTCACACCAGTCAGGCAATCGGAGGCAACGTGTTAACTTCGTTTGTAAAATTACCGTCTGTGCCAACCATGTTCCGTGGACGTGCGCAGCATACTTGTGCGCTGCTGTATGTGTATGTAACGGTCCCTGCACCATATTTAGTTGTGTTCATAATTCTTCTATGTTTACCATATTTTATTTTACCGCTAGGCACCGAATAATCTACGACCGAGTACAAATTTGTATCACTGTTCAAATGAGAGGTAAGGATATCTATTTCTCTTCATATATGAGTGCTCACATACAGTGCAGTACAGAACACGTAGGCATTGCATGTACATGTAACATTTCACGTCAGGTACTGTATGTATAATATAGGTCGTATAAACACGTCGTCCTCCACTCACATCGTTATGGTTGACCTGCTGGCAGTTATTATCCTGCGTCAGAAAATAGCAATTTCCCCCAGCCTTATGTATGTCTCGTAATTACGTTCAGTATTGCAGGAAAGCATCGAGTGTAATTTGTTCTTGATCGAGCGTGTGATCGAGCGCTGGCCTGAGATTAGCAGTCGCTGTATTTCACTTCCACAACAGCTATCGCCAGTCCCAGAATAAATGATAAAAGAACAATCTTAGTTTGAAACATATATTTCTGTATTCATCATTTTTTTACGTAAGCACAACAAAATCGTACATTCATCTTGCTGTACATATGTACACTTTCCCTCAGGTGGCAGTACGACCAAAAGTTTTGTCACAATTCTAGATATTTTTCTTTTAGAATTTCAGCAAGTTGTGATCAGTTGCCGTGACGTGTTATCACAAGATTGACTGCAGCATTGCAGCTCTACTACTAACAATGTTTAACATTTATACAGCATTGCATTTAGTCATAAACTTGCAATAAAATTTAGAAGTTGCCTGCATAGACGTAAGTCATTAAAATTTTAATTAATTAAATTTTGGGTGAATAACCAACATTACGTACATGTAGCATTCTACGTAGCATAAACTATGAATCGCTGGTAGCTAGTTGTCAACCTAGTCAATAACGTTGGAATAAAACTAAAATATATAACGTCTAAGTTATTTCCCTCACACACTCACGGTTGAAAACCTAGGTGGACTGCATTAATTTTCAACTGAATGAAAACCATTCTTATTTATACATTCATGTCCACTTGGAACTAAATATTTCCATCGTTTTAAAAAGGAAGTAAAGTAAAATGTATCCACTGAAGGTACACTAACTCTTCAGTTCCATTAGATGCACACACCATCAGTAGAGAGATCCTAATTTTGTTTACACTAATCATGCTGCTCCGACTTCCATTTTCAGTTTAGATAATGTGCTACAAGCGTTAGTTCAAATAGCATTGCTGAGTAAGTACAATTTTAAAGCGTACAGGATTCCTGTATTTTTACCTACGGTTTTAGTTTTTGAAGATCCGCACAACAAATAAGTTTGCGTTAACATCACATACGCAAGTTTAACTGCTTTATCAGCTCAATGAACATCAACAAAGACGAGGTAACTCACAGAAAAATTAAATTAAAGAACGAAGGCGACATGAAGCAGTGATGTTACTGTAAGAAATAAGGTTCGAGGAAAAAAATAAGGAGTACCTTAACGATAAAACTTTACAAAAGCGGAGTGAGCCTCAATCAGGGGACAGCCCCACCGGAAAACGGGTCCAACTACAACGGAGGTCCCGACTGCAACGGAGGTCCCGACTGCAACGGAGGTCCCGACTGCAACGGAGGTCCCGACTGCAACGGAGGTCCCGACTGCAACGGAGGTCCCGACTGCAACGGAGTCCCGACTGCAACGGAGTCCCGACTGCAACGGAGGTCCCACACAAAACTGCCACAATTACGCATCCTGAATGCAGCATGGAAAGCCTGCAGTGTTGGCGCTACAATCGAGCAAATTTGATTCCCTTGACAGACAAATTTTTTGCATTGAGGTGGCAATCATCAAGTCAAGCGAACAGAAAGATATAACAGGATAGCAGAATGACAAAAGCTTTTCAGTTAAATTTTAGCGCAAATTTGACCCGCATTCTATGACGACAATCAACAGACACTATGCAGGAGCATCAGGTGTTCAATAAGGTGCTAGCAATCTTGTTAATATTACAATTATAGCAATAACATCTTTAATAATTCAGATGGTAACATTAGAGATTTTGTTATAGAACCTCTATCCACACTAAACTAATCCTGATGTATAGATTCTAACACAGAGCATATATCGAATAATTTCCTCATGCACATTTTGCATTTCATCCCGAAATAATAGGAATTTAATCTTGACAATTCTCACCGGAGTTGAGAATCTCTGATGAACTGAGAGATGCAAGTTTCGTTTGAAAAATAAAAATACGACGAAATGGTAAATTTGAGAATATTTGAGGACTATTGGAGAATATTTGACTGGATGCAATACGCGATCACATGTAAACCAGTTTAGTAATTATTCATTGGCTGCAATCTTGGCCTGAGCCTGACATGAAATTGTACGAAATTCAGAGCCATTCATCAGGGATACTCGAAAATTTCGTAAGGGTTTTTGTAAGACAGAACCACGACGCTCGGGAACTTCAGTAGACACTCGGGAACTTCAGTAGACCCTCGGAAACTTCAGTAGACCCTCGGAAACTTCAGTAGACCCTCGGAAACTTCAGTAGACCCTCGGAAACTTCAGTAGACCCTCGGAAACTTCAGTAGACCCTCGGAAACTTCAGTAGACCCTCGGAAACTTCGGTAGACCTGGCGTTTGCAATAACAGCTGAAGACAACCCAGTGCATTACCAAGTATCTGGTTCATCATGAGGGAACTTGTGAATGATATCCTCTTAGTTCAGTAACCAATGTTACACAAGTGGCGGCAACTACTAAATTAAAGCACAATGTTAAGCATGAAACTTCAGTAAATTGTTATTTCACTATTGTTTGTTAGAAGAACTGCAGTCTCTACATTGAGTAGCTTAGTGAACGATGCTCTACCTAGTCGCAGATGCAACGCAGCTCACCAGATGACTTGTGACTCAGCAGGTCTCTAGTCAACAAGATGTGAACTCTGAGAAAAAGTAGAGTATCTAGTGACACTCGACTCTAGACTAACTCTCTGACTAAAAGGTTCAAAAAGGCCTCTGAGTCAGATAGAGAGATAAGGGTAAAGGGACGAAGGGTGAGGCTAGAGGGTTTGAGGCTAGAGGGATGAGGGTAGAGTAGTGAGAGTGGAAACTAGTTTAGGGATCTCGCAATATGCTCAACGGTGTAGTTAACAATAGGCATCGATGACTTGCTCTATTCGTTTTAAATCGCTCTATTCTTCCTCCATCACGCTTCAAACACAAAAATTAAACCGCTCCTTCTGTCTCGATTCCCATAATTTTTTTTTAATTGTCATAATTTTGTAGTGAGAAAGAAATCTCGGGATGAAACCTACAGTAATGTTTGTGTCAAACTATTTTTTACATATTAGTCAAGCATTTTATTTCATGCAATTGTAAGTAGAAGAACAGCGGTCATACATGCATTCACAAAGCTTAGTTTACTTCATTGCAAACCAGTAATAAATTGTTGACGCAAGCACCAGTGAGAGGAAGCGAGATGCTCTAAAGTACCTGGCATTGGAATAGAACATGGCCGCAGGAACGAGCTGTTTGGTTCATTCACAGGCTGGTAACAAAGTCCCATCCTATTTAAAATTATACCTAAGTTCTTTTCATGTCAGAAATCAGTATCTTATATTACTAGGGGGTTTCTTCTCCAATATTTACCTAAAGGATTTTTTAATGTATATTCACAGTGCTAGCAGTAACTATATTTTCAGGTTAGGTTTCATTCAATGACAACTAGCTATCCTATCCACATTTGCTTTCACCAAATCCAAAAACTTTTCAGCAGCTCCTGATGTCAACTCCACTTTAATAATTACGCACCAAAAATCAGGTGCTGCTCTACAACAATTGTGGAAATCTGCGCTCTAAACACCGCCCTCGAGGGCAAGTGGCAGGCTTATTTGTATACGTGAAATTTAACAAGTCCAATGAATTTATTAGTAATAAGCTAGCAACATTACAACAATATTTACAAAACAAGTTAACATCTACTGTACAGTAACAATAACGAGTGTAATCTAATAAAACACCGTATGAATCACCCGTACACACAATACCCTGTGATTCCCCCGTACACAGAATCTTTAAGAAGACTTCTTCAAAAAACGCTCCACATGATACGCATCTCTCATAGCGTTTGTGTTCTGCTGAGTACATTCGAAAATGTTTCGTTGAAAATAACTTCGTTGGACAATAAAATAAACCAGTAGCCTCTAACGTACTTTTGCTGACAGAGATACCATTAACTTTAGTCTTCTTTCCAAATGTTTTTTCGTAAGTAAGGATTTTTAAGCGATTTTTTCGAGAATCCTGGTTTGCCAAAGAAATTTTCATCTCTCAACAATCATCAGTCAGTGTTTGAGTCCTGCAGCTTCTACCACAACTAGTGATAACTGTAATCTTCTGCAGAATTTCAACCAAAACTTCAGTCACACAACAGCTTACACGTATAGTTCCAAACACTAAAGTTTTCAACACTTACTTAGAAACTCAGTTCCTCTATGAAATCCACAGATTATAATGAACTCTGAAAAATGTTCAAGTAAACTAAATAGTTTATCTCGTTATCTCTGTTGTATTTTCCATAGACAAAGATTCATTCAAAATGTTGAGAAACATAAGAGTATGTTCGGGTTGCGACCAAACATTGTCATTCAACATTCAGTAAAATTTCCATCATTCCAAATTCAATTGTAATACGAATATCCCAAACTCGCGGTTTTTTCTAAAAAAAATTATTTCATAAGCTATTCCTTTTTTAACTTCTACCATCTCCAACATTGGTTTCTCTCGCTAGTCTCTCTAGAAACATGAACGGCCGTGTAAGTTTCAACACTTTTGCCATTAAACATCATTCGGGGTCTTTTGATGCAGGCTCTCCCTGAGTGTGTATTAAGATTACTTTGAGCACAACATGATATTCACTTGAGACACGCACATACAGTTATCTCGCCCTGACTTTGAGTTTAATTCTCTCCTTCTTCTTGCTTGTGTGCTCCCGCTTGGAGTACGGCGAGATGTCCAACTTGCTCTCCAGCAGGTACACTGCCAGCAGCGGCAGCCGCCAACGCCCTCGAGCCTGACCAGCAATATTTACTTATTTTACCTGACCAGGGCAATAATAAATAATTTCGATGGTAGGAATGACATGATGGGGCAATAATGAATAATTTCGATGATAGGATCAACATGATGGGGCAATAATAAATGATATTGATGATAGGATCAACATGATGGAGCAATAATAAATGATATTGATGATAGGATCAACATGATGGAGCAATAATAAATAATATTGATGATAGGGTAAACATGATGGGGCAATAATAAATAATATTGCTGATATGCTCGACATGACGAGGGCAATAATGAATAATTCACTCTGACTGAAGCAACAGCGAACATTATTGACATGCACTATCTTCATCATAATCCCCGACTTAACATAAGTTATTTTCTTTAACTTCAATGACCTTGACTTGTGAACTAAGTACGAGTGTTATCTTTCTTAAGACCTGGTTCTGCAATATTCGATAATTACTCTGGATTATCTACATATACAGGGTGGCCCATAAGTAAGGTACATTTTTAATACTATTATAGCTATAAAACTACCAATGGTAAAGAGATTTGATTAATTCGGAATGAATGAAGAGATTTCAAAGTTTTCTACCAGCTTATCAAGTCTACCGACAATCACAACATATTGCCCAAAAATTCATAAAATCCACCCCCAAAATGAATCGCTACGCAATGGAACTAGTAAAAATAGTGGAACTTTACTTCCGATATAATTGTTCGGTTACTGCAGTTCAGAGGAATTATAAGAATATTCATGGTATTGAAAGAAGTCCTTTGAAAAAGTACATAAAAACTGATATTGAAATTTAGAGAAACTGGGACAACAGCAGGCAGACAACGTTGTGGCAAGCCACGGACCATACGGACTGGTGCTTCAATTCAGCTTGTTGAAACGAGTATTGCTGATCGGCCCAAAACGTCAACTAGCAGACGTTCAATTCAACTGAGAATGTCACATACCTCCCTGCAACGTATTTTGGTAAAAGATCTAAAGTATTATTCATATAAAATTCAATTAACTCAAACTCCATTTTACGGACTACCAAAAGCGATTAGATTTTGCGGATAGATTTCTGCAGCTGAGAAGC
The DNA here is from genome assembly GCA_006783055.1 of Trinorchestia longiramus. Taxonomy (NCBI): domain Eukaryota; kingdom Metazoa; phylum Arthropoda; class Malacostraca; order Amphipoda; family Talitridae; genus Trinorchestia; species Trinorchestia longiramus. The sequence goes on from VCRD01002735.1 coordinate 86,284, forward strand.
CTCACAGCAGAGTTTCTGTAGTCAGCTGTTGTCCCAGTTTCTCCAAATATCAATACCAGTTTTTTATGCACTTCTTCGAAGGATTTCTTTCAATCCCATCAATATACCTGTAATTCCTCTGAACTGCAGTAACTGAATGACAGCGGAAGTAAAGTTCCACTATTTTGCTCGTTGTTCCATTACGTAGCGATTCATTTTGGGGGTTGGATTTTATGAATGTTTTGGGCATTATGTTGTGGTTGTCGGTAGACTTGATAAGCTGGTAGAAAACTTTGAAATCTCCTCATTCATTCTGAATTAATCAAATCTCTTTACCATTTGGAGTTTTATAGCTATTATAATCTTAAAAATGTACCTTACTTATAGGCCACCCTATATAATAGATAGTATCCCCATACATCCTTCTCTCTATCTGTGTGTGTCTGTTGCATTACTCCTTATCTATTACTGAAGAAAAATTATTGAATTGAAATCAGAACTGTTATGCATTTATTATAAGCATTGTATTGTGGACACCAAAGCCGCCGAATTACTATAGAGTAAAATTATTTTTCCCCATTATTAACTTTCTTTTCCTATACAGCTCATGCCATCGGTAGATAAAATACAGAATGGCAGTTCTATATGTATTAATGAAAAATGTTCAGGTTCTGGTAGTACCACAGCTAAAACTGAAAAATGCATTTTATTTTATAGATCCTTAATTTTTTCCCTTTTAGACCGTGAAATCTCCACGGGGACTATCTATCCCATGTTATCGATATGCAAGATACAGAAGGAAAGGTCTGTATATATTCAGGAAAAAATTCAATTTACAAACAATAATTGAAGGGTGGAAAGCACTAGTGGACTACTTGCATTTTCCCACAGGAGAAAATGCAAGTTGTCCACTAGTGCTGTCCACCCTTCATATAGTAAACTACTGGATCTTAATCGCCTCTGTCTGCGCTGTGTTAGCGACAGCACGGGAGTGGACTACTTGCATTTTTTCCCGTGGAAAATATATTATATTTACCATGGGAAAAAATGCAAGTAGTCCACTAGTGCTTTCCACCCTTCAATTCGTCAAATCCTATCAAACATATAAGGCAATAATGGATCAAAAATACAAAATTTAATCACTTCTATACCGTAGAATTTCCACGTTCAAGTAAATAGTACATATTTATTGTACATAATTATTAACATTACTATTACCAGTTTCTAAATGGTTCACTAAATAAAAGTCAAGAAAGTCTTCGGACTTTACATCAAACATTTAAGTATCGAGTTGACAGAACGTAATACTCTACGGATTTTACAACAAACATTTAACTATGTAACCCAAGGTTACAATTTGGATTCACCATTAATTTGACATTTAAGCGATCAAACAGTTTTGTCTGAAGTGTTTGATTATATTTTACATGTAAAAATGTCATGAATGTTATTTGAAGAATTTCATGAATTTTCATGAATATGGAGAACATTCATCTAGATTGGTACGTGCTGGAATAATTTTACATGTACAAGTGTTTTCAATGAGGTGCTAATTATATTTCGATGTACTGGAACTATCAATACGAGCAATGCTCATATTAACTATTTATTAAAACAATCATGAATATTAGCTGCTGGACTTTGAAAAATACTAGTGTCATACCTCCTACATAATCCAGCATTTTGTGCGTACTACTGAAGAAATGCAATAGATTGAAAATAAATTTCTCTCTGCCTTAAAATTTAGGATTAATTGCAAATATTAACCATCTATTTAATAAAACCAGTTGGATTATCATATCTCATAGTACCACAGGTAAAACTAAAAAATGTTACCAATTAAATGTAAAGTCTTTTTTAAGCAGTAGAATTTTCATGGGAATTTTCATGGGAGATCTGTTTAGCATGATCACCACCTGCTCCACATGACGCCCTCACCCACGACGCACTCACCCACGACGCACTCACCCACGACGCACTCACCCACGACGCACTCACCCACGACGCACTCACCCACGACACACTCAGCTAACATTGCGTAATCACCTCAATAAAAATCGAGCTGATCTTCTAAAAAAAATGGCATAACTTGTCCGTAGTTTTCGAAGTACGACGAGATGAATATTAAATACACCTTTACGTTGCCATGACGACACCACATACCTCAGGTCGAGGTATGCCAAATAGCATTAGTTTGAAGAAGCCCATGCCTGGCGGAACGATGCTCACATGAATTTCGTCTTCCGTCTCATCTTTCTTCAAAACTCCCTGCATGTGACCGAGAGAAAATTAAATTAATACTTCAACAATGTTTCTTAATTATCATACAATGAGGTAACAACTAGAAAGCTTCACACGGAAATCAATCAACGTTAAAGTCAGTGTGATGGTTTGAACATAATTAACACGGAAAGTATTCATATTAAATAAAATAGCTTGTCACATTATCTTTATTCAAAACATTTCAATGCACTGGAGATATCAATCACTTTGACTACAAAATAATTAAGTTCAACAAGCCTTTGCCATAAAACGGACACCATAACAGCGCAATTTTCATATAGGAACTGATGCCTTCCTCCTGTTCAAAAGAGGGAGTTTTTGAGACATAACTAACTTTATGAAGCCTGCATCAGTTTACATAACCATTCATCCTTTTGAGGCACTGTGAAATTACATTCTACGTTTCACTGTTATCAATTTCCTAGTGCACGCATGGATTAAGAGACTTTGAACTGTAAGTCACGTGGATTAGAGTATGACAACCTGTCATGCATAAGGAGCTGCTTATGACAAACTGGTTCTCCCAGTGATGCCCTCACTTTGCTAGCTCTTTTGCATGAAATGACCCAGGGGAGCATTCAAGGAATTATTTAAATGACGCTGGCACACAGGCAAAAAGAGTTCTGGGATTCCACCCTGTTGTGTGTGTGTTTTAAATGGAAATAAAGCCAGCAACCGAGGCACCAGCTACAGTTGGCACTAAATTTGAATTAAGCAAGACAGAGGCGTGCATCACCTTCAGGTCGACGTTGTGGCCCTCCTTGTCAAAGAGCTGAAACATGAGGAGGACGTCGAAGGCTTTCTCGAAGGTGAGGTGCTTGCGTCCGCCCCAGCTGATGAGGGCGGGTCCAGGCTCGCTCACCAGATCCAGTCCACACTGATACATCCGGGGGTTCGCCCCCCATACCCCGTCGTGAGGAGGATATGGCACGAAGTATTTGCGAGGCTGGAATTCATAAACACAAATCCAAGAATTGAGAAAATCTTTAGCCATGTCGTTTGAGTAATCGGAGCATTTTAATCATTTCAACCTTACTTATGAGAACCAAATGTGACAACTATCATGAGACGAGCGAGTAATTTGTCAGCTTTTGCGGGAATGATTACTGTCCAGCTTCCCTCTGTATTACTGTCCAGCTTCCCTCTGTATTACTGTCCAGCTTCCCTCACTATGAAATAACGTAGTGCTAATGAATTTTTCGAATAACAGCTCAAAAATTCGACCCTTTTACCACTCGATGAAATTACTTGGCAAATGTAAAAACAATTGAGAATGAAAGAGAAATTTTACTTGTTTCAGAAATATGAAAGGAAAATGATGCATATTCTAAGGCTTCTTTCTGAAGCCGCCCCTAGGATTTATCGCTCATTCAATTTTTTATCGACGAATTATCAGGGAATTAATAGTCAACTAGTAAACATTAGCTTAAACCCTCTTAACTCTGTTTCCTAAATTAAAATAAAGGTGAAAGAAATCTAGGAGTGCTGCTGTGAACACAAACTTCTATGCGTCGTGACTGCGTCCAGGGAACACATCGTGTGTGCATTACACGCTCATGTACTTTTACACGTGGTACTTGTTGGCATTATATACTCGTGTACTTGCACACATTGTACACACGTGCATTTGTGCACATACACGCGTGTACTTGTACGCATTAAACACGCATGTACTTGTACGCATTAAACACGCATGTACTTGTATGCATAACTGACACGTGCACCAACATGTAGGCATTTACCTTAGTACAAAGGATAAGGAAGGAGGCGACGTGTTCGAGTGGAGTCTCGTCAGTCTCCAAGGCGTCCTCAGGCTGGGCAAGGATCCTGCACAGCTCCAAATGTTCAATACAATGAGCACACAAGCGCACGCAAATTCCAGTTTGTATACTTCTACCTAATTTAATAAATCCTTTTGAGTTCCCACTTTGACCATCGTGTTTAAATTGAAATTAATTTCTTTCTTTTGAACTTCCTAGTATATTATTCTGTACCCTGGAACAGACATTACTTATACACCGAGTTGAAACGAAAATTTGGGCGAGCTGTCATTAATTTGCCATAGCCTGCTGATCCTTTTTCTGTGTTACAAGCAAACAGCCAGTTGTGACGACTGCTAAAGAAATTAGTACTTTTATTGTTAATAAATGATGGTATAGAAAGGAAATTATCTCTTTATACACGGCGAATTCCTTACGAGGAATAAAACTGAAGCCAGACGAGTTTAATAATATATATGAAACTTTGCAGTGAAAACATTCACAATTAATCTTAACGTTTATGGCGTTTTCATGACTACCTACCAGAACTCAACATCTATAACTACAATACGGTATGCAAATAAATATTATTTCATGTCTCACACTGCAGCTGCTGGTGCATCCATTACCTGTGGCAACTAAACTACGCAGGTGAAATCGTGGTATCATAAAGTAATTTTATGTTCGTGTAGCCAAGCACAAGCGACCTCCAGCAGAGCGCAGTATACTGTACAACACCAGGACCCCGCAACACCAGGACCCCGCAACACCAGGACCCCGCAACACCAGGACCCCGCAACACCAGGACCCCGCAACACCAGGACCCCACCACCTTATCACACGATATCGTAGCTGTCAATGAAACATGGTTAGATCTAAATGGAAAATATCTCCCAGCAGAAGTATCATTAAACAGACACGTCTACCACAACGTTGTCGAAAAGCCCTCGCGCAGTAACAGAGGTGGTGGCTCTATCATCCCCAGCTTGGTCGACTCGTGAGCGAATCTGCTTGCGAGCGGAGAGACCCGGGTTCGAATCCCGCTGCCGACATGGTTGACGCGGCTAGAAATACGGCATGGGACTTGGGTAAACAACCGAATAATTATCGAAGTAATTATCCGACCCAAGAATGGGCCAGAAGGTTCGTTCCTATAGCCTCATTC
>VCRD01002736.1:0-46797 GCA_006783055.1 Trinorchestia longiramus
TTTCCAACACACGATGTATAACATACCTATTGAAACAGTCCAGCAACAAAGAGATCTAGGTGTCATTGTCACTGAAAATCTCAAATATGACAAGCAAGTGGAAAAAAACGTCAAAAATGCGAGCAGGATTCTTGGTTTCATTGCACGAAACTTTAAATACAAGTCAAAGAACATAATATTACCGCTCTATAAAGCGCTAGTCCGGCCTCATTTAGAATATGCAGTGCAACTCTGGTCTCCTACCTTACGAAAAGATATTAATAAAATGGAAAAAATACAACGGAAAGCAACAAAGGTGATTCCAGAACTCCGCAATCTCAGCTACGAAAGACGTTTTCAACGCCTTGAACTTATATCCCTAGAACAAAGAAGACTGCGAGGACAACTTATTGAGACCTTTAAGTATCTCAATGGCCTCAACAATGTTACCCTGGAAGGGCTCTTCGAAAAAGACGGTAACGTAAGGACCAGAAATAACGGTCAAAAACTATTACTGAGAAACTTCAAGACATCTCAAGCTATGAACTTTTTTCCCGTTAAAATTGCCGCAACTTGGAACCAGCTGCCAAAAAGCATAGTTTCTGCTGGCACTGTGAACACATTCAAAAATCGTCTCGATAAATTTTGGATTACGAACCCCCCCAGTACTACATCCTACTAACTATGTCCCTAACTCCTTAAGGTTAATGTATGATTGAGATAAATGCTCGTGACATAAGCGCCTGTGCGTGAGTGATATGTGTGCACACGACTAAATTGACTTACGTGGTTAAGGTGTACGTGCATGACTGATGGATTTACTTTAGACGGCATGGGACTTCGGTATTGAACCAAGAATGGGCCAAACGGCTCGTTCCTATTGCCTTATTCTATTATATTCTATTCTATTCTAGCTCACGCGTACAACGAGCAACAAAAAGTATCAAAGCAGTTGCAACCAGAGCCCCGAAAATGTGCTGAAATAAATCCAGATTGAGTCTAAAAAAACAGGTGTTAGTATATACATTTAACGAACAATTTAATAATAAAATTTGCATCCTGATGGAATGCACACAGAATTTAATACGTATCTACTTAACATTATGCTTCCTAATTGTCAATTTTATACAAGTCACCATATATATTTATTCCTAAACCGGTTATCCGTTCTTTTTCGTTTACTATAGGAATCTATATGAAGGAAATTACGTGATGTTCATTAGAGTAACCTGTTATTAATAAATCTGTGTTTGCTACTTTTCCATTCAATAGAACATTTTTTCAGGTATAAGTGAATATGAGCAGCAACGTAAAAAGCGTGGGAAGACAATTCATTTAAAACCTAAAATTTCCACTTGAAATAAAGAATAAAAAATGTAATCAACAAAAAGTTCTCATTACAATCTAGATTTTCCAGATGAGTTTAAAAAGAAAAAGGTAATCAACAAAAAATCTAAAGTAAAAGAGCCTTCTAACACAATTCTTATTATAACCTAAATTTCCCACTCGAAATTGCAAAAAAAGTTCTCAACATAGATATAGAGTTTCCCACAATTATGTTTAGGAACTGAACGATTGTATTTATTTACTTCAATTCCTTTTATTCATTTTGGGATCAATTAATCATATTGTCACTATGCCCTAAATTTCCCAGATGAGATAATAAATGGAAAAATATAATAGACATAGATATCAAGTTTCCCACTTTTATGTTTGGGATTGCATTGCTTTACTTCAATTTCTTTTATTTGTTTCGAAATCATTTAATCCTATTCGCATTATAACGTAAAGTTTCCAAGTGAAATTAAAAGAAAAACAGGTGGCGAAATTAAATAATACGATTTCCCATTATTCTCTTTAGGATCACTGAATTATAGCATTGCTTTACTTTATTTCATTTTATTTTTTATGATTCAATTAATCGTATTCGAATTTGCCCACTCGCTCTTACATTAAACTACTGTTTCACTTTTACACTAGATATGTTCAACAAAACGCTACAGTCACACGCTAGCGTAGACACGTCTATTTTGATTCAGTCGCCCCTGTAAAAAATCTAAAGAAAACAGATAGTTGCGTCACACCCACAGCCGCAAGTTTCAAAGCCCTGCAATTACGCAATCAGACACGCGTTACAAAGGTCTGTTATTACTAGCAAGCAAGGCTACTCCACATCCTGGTGGACTTGTATGACCAGTCTTTACACCACAGTTACCTCAGTGTGAGTTTGAATCCTGGCTTGGGATTCACGTTTTTTCTTTACAGTGCCTTATAAATTAGTTATATTATTCGTGTAATGGTAATCGTACAAGATAATTCTTTCATGTAATATCGAAATTAACAACTAACATTACTTGACAACAACAAAATTATTTTTTAAAATAACTTTTGTAACGGTAATCGTACAAGATCATTCATCAATGTGTTATAAAAATTAAAAATCAGCATTGCATGAACAATAAGAGAAGGTATAATATGTATAAATTCGACTAAAAATATTCTCAGACTGATAAAAGGTTTACGGAAATAACTCAAAATTTCAATAATTTCAAATTTCAATAAATAACTGGGACCTGTGGCGTAATGGTAGCGATCCCGCTTCACATTTTTGAGCTGCGGGTTCTGTCCTCACAAGAATGCCTCTCGGTTTTCGAAGGGAGGGTCACGGATGAAGTGTCTTGTCGTGCCGGTTATCCAGCTGGACTCTGATCTGAAGGTATCTGTGGGTATTATGAGTGGCCATACGTATACCCTGTGAAGATGTATGGATTTGAAGGGGACGACTCCTGTTGAATAATATATGCGTGGTATCTGTGTGCAAAATTAGTAGTTTACTGTTAATGTTACGGCTGTATATGACTGCTAGATAGTGAATGACATACATACAAGGGCTCACCGTTCTTTACCTGCGAAGACGTGATGAGTTCAATCACACAACATTTTAAGGAAGAGCCGTTTTATATTTTTTCCAATTTTTTTAAAATTAGTTGATTCTTTACTGCAATAAAAATGATAGGTACTAAATCATTGGATGTATGCACATTATGTAACTGTAGAAATAGCATCAAGCACAAGAATTCTAAGAAACATCTTAAAAAAATGACTTTAAGTTCTCCAAATAATAAAATGACTTTGGGAAAAATATATATAAAATAATTAAAACATTGAATGTATTTTCTAATGCCTGTGATATCACCATCAAGGAGTTTGAAATACATGAGAAAACTTTGAAAAACAAAAAACTTAAACAGAAAATTAATATCTGATTCATATTTCGGTAAACCGAAGTATTATTGTGAGATATGTAAAAAAGAAGTGATTATTAAAGATACACATATAAAGTCTTTGAAACACTTTAGAAATACTTATGGATATAAATTTAGATGTCTCAAAACGGCTATAAATGATAAATGCTTTGAGTCCCTATTATCTGAAATTACTATTTTCAATCTTAGTGTTTTCATGAAAAAATCTACAACGGAAGTAGAGTCGGTTTTTAAAAACAACAGTTCGATAATATAAAAGTGCAATTGAATCTAGAGGTACGGTTTCATTAAGTGAGATTTGAAAATAAAACAATACTGTGAAGCATGGTTTAATTCTATAAAATTTATTAGTGTATCGAAGAAGTTTATGGATATCGAAAATTTTTACAAAGAAGTAATCAAAAAAATTGAAGAATATACAAGAAATTCATCAGGCTAGATAATTAGAAAATTACTAAATTGTAGAATAAAGATGGTTGAATACAATCCAATTCAAGGATCTAACTACATTGAATTACCTGCAAAGTTTCAAAAATCTCATTATAAACTTATCAATATAAAAAATAATGATGGTGAGTGTTTTAAATAGTGTGTGGCAAGATATTTTTGCAGAGACGAAAAACATGGTGAAAGAATCACGAAGAGATTGAAATCAGAAACAGAAAAATTAGATTTTACATGTATAAAATTCCCTGTAAAATAAAAGATATCAGTTTATTCGAGAAATACAATAATATATCAATAAACGTTTACAGTTTCAATTATAATAATGAATTATGTCCACTTCGGATAACAAAAACTAAAAATAAAGATATTGTTTCATTATTTTTAATAACAAATGAGAATAAAAATCATTATATAGTAATGAAATCTTTAAACTCTTACACTAAAACAGGTAATCATTACGAAAAATATATTTGTCCATATTGTCCATGACTGTTCAGTTCATACTCAACAAAATATATATTTCATAAAAATAAACTGAAATTTGAACAGCATCAGAAAATTATAAGTGATCCATTTGTGATATATGTTGATTTTGAATCGACTTTGCAGACAATATCTTCATGTAGGCTCGATTCAAATTCAAGCTATTCTTTCATATGAATATACAAAAAGATTTATCGAACAGTTTTTGTGGTTATAGGAAAGGTGAGTCAGATCAATATTCGAAATTAGAAATTTATAACGGTGAAGATGCAGCAAAGAAGTTTGTAGAAGATTTAGAAGAAGAAACAAAAAAAATTTATGGATTAAAAAAACAAAATGTAAAGAGGTACCTACCACTAGATAAATTTTGAGAATATCGAAACGCAACAAGGTGTTATGTATATAAAAAAGAATTTCCTAAAAAATTATAAATGTAATTACCACCAGATCATAATCATCTTACTGGTATATTCCGAAGAGCTACTGATCTAAAGTGTAACTTTAAGAGAAAGAATCCCAATTATATCCCAATAATTTTGCATAACTTATCGAAGTATGATGGTCACTTATTCATAAAGGATTTAGGAGAAAGACCTGGAAAATTAAATGCTTTTTCAATAACTGATCAAAAATATATCAGTTTTACACACACAAAAAAGTGGATTCATACATGTGCAAAATATACGAAAGATATAGAGATGTAACGACAGATTTGCGATTCTTGGATACTTCTAGATTTATTCTATCATAATTAGGTAAGTTCTCGAAAAATTTAACGGATCACAAGGAGTTATTAAAATGCTTTCTAAATAAAGAATAATTCGAGTAAATTAACAAAATAGGGATTTATTCATATGAATACGTTAATACTTATGAGAAAATAAATTGTGAAAGTTTGCCATCCAGAAGGGAATTTTACAGTGGACTAAGTAACAAACACATAACAGAGGATGAATATCAACATGCATTAAACGTTTGCGAAGAGTTCAATTGTAAAACATTTAAAAACTACCATAATTCATATCTTAAAGTAGATACATTATTGTTAGCTGATGTATTTGAAAACTTTAGAGGTGTGTGTATAAAAACTTATTCACTTGATTCAGCGCATGATTGCACAGCCCTAGGATTATCGTTCGATGCATTACGGAAGCACGCAAAAATGGAATCAGATTTAATAAAAGATCGTGATATGTGTTCCTTGAAAAAGGTATAAGAGGAGGAATTTCAACTTCAGTATAAATCCTTTTTACCGGCACCCATTGGACTTTGCAGTTGCCGGTTAATATCACCCAAGTAACCACAAACAATTCATAGACACGCCATAAAAATAAAACAATATCAATTGCTTAAGCAGTTGAAGAAGAAAAAACACGATGAATGAATGTATAAAGCTGGCCAACGAGTGCCAGTTTAAAGGAATTGTACTGTATATCGAAACAATATGCTAAAGCAAATAATCCATGTATACCTGAGACATATAACAGATAAAAAACCAATAATTATAAATCTTATATTGATGCGAACAATTTATACGGATGAACAATGTCTTAGAAATTACTGACAGGAACTTTCAAATAGATAGATCCAAACTGTAAGTTAGAAACGATGACTATATTTTAGAAATTGATTTAAAATATCCTAGAGAATGGCATGATAGTCATAACGATTTAACATTAGCGCCAGAAAATATTGAAATATACGATGTTAATAAGTTGGTTACTCATCTCAGTAAACGAGAAAAATATGTTTTACATTATGAAGCTCTGAAACGATATTCAAATTTCGGCCTAAAGTTAGAAAACATCTACAGAATATTAGAATTTGACAAGAGTGGATGGATGAAACCTTACATTAACATAAATACGAAAAAGCGTCATCAAGCAAAATTTCAGTTTAAAAAAATTATTATAAGTTAATGAATAATTCAGTATTTGGTACAACTATGGAAAACATAAGAAATAGAGTGGAAGTAAATTCAGTGAAAACAAATAAGGAATTGAACAGATTAGCCAATAAACCAAACTTTAAAGGCTTCAAAGCATTCTCAAAAAAATTAATTGCTTGTCATATGCAAAAACAGTGATTAAAATTTGATAAACCATTATATGTAGGTATTTCTATATTAGATATAAGTAAAATATTAATGTATGTTTCCACTATAATCATATTAAGAAAAAATACGGAAATAAAGCAGATTTATTCTTTACTGATACAGATTGATTATGTTATGATATTGAAAAGAAAGATTTGTATAAAGATATGGAGCGAAATAAAAATTTATATTATACATTAAACTATCCGAAAAAACACTTTCTATATTCAGATGCAAGCAAAATAGTAAGAAAAATGAAAGATGAAACTTGTGGATTACTAATCCAAGAATTTATAGGTCTGAGAGCAAAACTATATTGTTATAAAACGAAAACTTATGAAGATATTGACTTATGAAGCATTGACTTATGAAGCAAAGGCGGTAAAGAAAAATGTGACGAAAAATTACATCACTATGGTTGAATATAAAAGAGCATTAAATAAAGTGACTATCTATAAAAGAATGTATAATATTCAGAGGGATAAATATGAACTATATACTACACATAAAAATATGATTGCATTGAATGATAGTGATGACAAGCGGCGTATATTAACAGATTGCATTAATACATTAGCATTAAGTCATTAGACATTAGGTTTGTAAAATGTTCTTATAAAAATTATAATCTATCATATAACACAGCATTAAATTACCCGGATATGTTATCTACTGAAAATCAAAACTATTTGAATGAGTTAAAATTGCTTCCTAATAGTGAAAAATCTGGCAAAAGTCTTGTAAATACCATGCTTAGAAAATTTCTTTTAACTGAGATGCATTTAAAATTACCTTCTAATATTCAATCCGAACAAGTTCCAACCGTATCGTTCAATAGAAAAAACACCTACTCATTTTGGGATCATGGTACTAAAATTCAGCAACAAATTTAAAAACGTTATCAAGGGGTTAATTCATTAGATCAAGCCTGTATAGAACATGATATTTTCTATTCTCGACATCCTAAAACTAAATATAGGAATTATGCAAATGATATCTCAGCAAAAAGAGCTGCTGAAATTTCAGTATACCCTAATGAACCTGATTACGTTAGACAAGATGCTAAATTAGTTATCGCTATAATGGCTGGCAAAAGCTGGGCAGGCCTTGGCATTCCAAAAAACGTCCAAGTACGCTCACAGAGGTAAGTGATAAAATCTTTAGAGAAATATGATATAATCTTAGATGAGGCTATATTGGAATTAATGAACTTTTTCGTAATAGTGGATTGTCTCGAAATCGAGTAAAGCATAGGTGAGAAGACCAAGAAACATATAATCTTCACAAACCAATACGAAACCGTTTTAATACTAGAAGGGTTAAAGTATGAAAGATTGATGATCAATGGCAAGCTGATTTAGTTGGCATGCAAAAATACAGAGATCAAGGAAAAAACTATATTCTCACTGTAATTGATATCCTTAGTAAATATGCTTGGGCTATTCCTATTCGGAAAAAGACTGGTGATTAAATCAAAGAATCGTTTAAAAAGCTTTTCAAAGAAAGCTTCTATGTGTTCCAACTGAACTTTTTTGGTTCTCTGAAATTTCTCTTGAAAGGAATTTTGCATTATTTCTAGTCGCAGGTCATGGCTTTCATTTATTACATCCTCTCTTGTCTGAACTCTTGTCAAGGAAAAAACTATATTCTCACTGTAATTGATATCTTTAGTAAATATGCTTGGGCTATTCCTATTCGGAAAAAGATTGGTGATTAAATCAAAGCATCGTTTAACAAACTTTTCATTTAACGAATCCCTGATAAAATTCTAACTGATAGAGAATAAAAATTTATAAACAAACCTGCTCAAAAATTATTCAAGAAGCATAAAATTCAATGGTTTAATACAGAAAATGAAACGAAAGCTGAACTTGTTGAACACTTCAACAGAACTTTACAAACTAAATATTAATAATAATATAATACCAAGATTTAATTCACAATTACAATAATAGTTTTCATAGATCAGTACAAATGACACCTCGTGAAGCGTCATTGAAACAAAAACAATAAAAGGGTCTACTATAATTCATTTCCACAAACACAGGATATTCTGAAGGAACCAAAATTCAACGTTAGAAATCGGGTAAGGAGAATCAGAAAACGATAAAACGAAAACGAGAGGACATAAAGGATATTTACCAAATTTCACAAGTGAGCTATTCATCATCTCTAAAATATTAACAACAGAACCAGTGACTTATAGATTCAAAGCTATGAATAATGATGAATTAATAGGGAGTTTTTATGAACAAGAACTCTCACAATATAGCAGTGATATTTATGAAATTCAGAAAATTTTAAAGAAAAGTAAAAGAAAAATCTTAGTTAAGTGGAAAGGATATAATGATCGTTCATGGATATGAAAAACAGAGCTCATTAAATTTATAATGAACTCATATTAAGAACGAAATGAACTCTCATTAAGCCCAAGTTAGTTGAGTTTTTTATTTTTAAAAAATAGCGTTGATTAACATCAAAATTAAGAAAGATTTATTAAACTTTAAGAAAGCTTTCAAAAACAAATTGCATAAAAAAAGATTACAGAACAAGATTTATATCGTGATGTTAAAAGAGTTTACAAGCCACTTTTTGAATCTCTGTCGAAAATTGCTGACGAAACTAAACAAACAAGATTGGCAATGAAGGATATACCTCATGAGACAATTGAATCTATTGAATATTAACCTGTAGAAACATTGGCCTTTGCTTCTTCTGAATCTACATCTTTAGTTGGTCACATCGTTAAATCCTTTTTAAGTTATGCTTGGAAACCTGGAAATAAGTATGACAGAGCATTTGGTCTCAAATTTGATGGAAAACACGCTATGCTTGGTAATGAAAAAATTGAAATACAGAGGGATAACCTAAAAATTTGTAACGATTTGTTTGAAGGAACAATTGGATTACAAGAACTATTGAGAAAACAAAAAACTAAACAGTTTGATGCAAATGATAAAACAACGTATTTTGATGTTCCATATGACTAAAGATCATCTCAAAGCGAATTGGACGATAAATGCAAACAAAGGGGAGAGGTATAAAAATGTTACTAGACCCCTATATAAAAACGAGAACAGGAATAAAATTCGATCTGCAGTATAAAAGATACGAGCTGCAAGTCCTGCGCTGGAATTGAGTTCTAGATCAGCAACTCCAGTGTCAAGTAGTGAACCAAGTCGTGGATCAAGTCCTTCACCAGCTCCAGCAACAACTTATAGTTTTAATCATACTTCAAGACCAACTTATAGAACTACTCCTACACCCATGCCTTCACCTGGTTTATCAAAAAGACGTTCCTCGTATGATACTGTACAGTACTCCGAATATGCTTCAGATTCTGATATTTATGAATCTGGGATCGTTGTGTTGCCTTCTAACATTTATGATATCGTAAGAAGACATCAAATGTTGTTCGGTTCTTTTACCAGTAGAAACACAGGTCTTTAATGAATTACAAGTTTTTACATGTCAACTTCTCAAACGTGAGTTATCAAACGAAATTGATGTAAAGAAGTTTAATAGTTTTGTCTTAAAAAAATGGAATCACAAAGTTTAGTTATAACGAGTAGAAAGTGACTTTGCAACATATTTTACTCCACCTATAAAGTTGGATAAAAACATATTTTATGTAATTGCATTAGTTGGGTTAGATTTGTATTATTCTATCATCAACATCAATGAAAGTAATAGTACATTTTAATATGATGTAAATAGTGTTGAAAATGTCTTCGCCATTCCAATAGGTTGCTATGAAATAGGAAGTATCAATGATTTTGTCCACAAGCTTCAAAATTTGCTTGAAATCAAAGCGAATACTAAAACTCTGAAACGTGTCATTGTTCTGAACTCACCTGATATTAATATAAATTTTAATAAATCCAACACTTTAAAAACTTTCTTAGGATTTGGCGATATCTCCTTAGAAGGTGTTGGAGAACATGAAAGTGCAAATATAGTAAATATAATGTCTATCAATACAATACTTGTCCATTGTAGTATAATTAATGGATCGTACCCCAATAGCTCTTTACACAATATTCTGTTCACATTTTTTCCTAACATTCCACAGGGACATAAAATTTGTCGAAAATCTTAACAAACCGATTCATTTACCGGTATATCAAGCCTTACTTTACGATATTAGAGTATGGCTCTCAGATTAAAACAGAAATACTTTAAATACTAGAGGCGAGGAAGTTACAGTTCGATTACACTTGAGATCAAGAAATGGAAAATAAATTGAGAAATAATAATTTTAAAAATGGATAGCTTACAGCGGAATGAAACTATTTAAATTGACGAATCAATTCAAAAAATATAAACTCATGACTATGAACCACAAATCGGAACTGATTTCAATCGTGAATATAATGATATCAAGATCATTATTGAAAATCAAGATCAGTTTCTACTACCTTCTAGAAGTTTTATCTACATAGAAGGAACTTTAAATAAAAAGGCAGGAGGGGATTACAATTTTAAAGATGAAAAAATAGCAATGATCAATAATAGTTTGATGGATATGTAAAGATTCTTATAGAATCGGAGATGAAGAAATTGAAGGATATAGTTATCCTGGTATTGCAACAACTCTAAAAAATTTTGTAACATATCAACGAAATATGAAAGAAAATATGAGGTTTTTGGAGCTTGAAAATTGAGAAAATTGAAAAATCAAACGATGGGTTCAATGAGGGTATGGATTATTTAAGTTCAACTGATGATAAATATAGTACTAATATTCCTCTCACGCACGTGTTTGGATTTTCCAACAATTATACAGAGGTGCTCTATGGAGTGAGACACACTCTAACTCTAAGAAGAGGTGATAATTCTACTGCTCTATTCAAAACTAATGAGAAAGACGCAAATAATGATGATAAAGTAGTGGATGGGAAAATTATTATCAAAAGGCTTATATGGAAAATGCCAGCTTATAAACTGTCCGATGAATATAAGATCAAGCTATACCATCAAATTAAAGATAAAATTACTATACCGATTGGATGTTTGAATCGACAATTAGAACAAACCATCGTCAATCCTAGTCAGAAATTCTTAGATTGGATTCTAACACCAAGTTCAGGAACTCAAAGAACTAGATACATGTATTGCTTTAG
This sequence comes from Trinorchestia longiramus, assembly GCA_006783055.1. NCBI lineage: Eukaryota > Metazoa > Arthropoda > Malacostraca > Amphipoda > Talitridae > Trinorchestia > Trinorchestia longiramus. The sequence goes on from VCRD01002736.1 coordinate 11,394, forward strand.
CACTTCAAACTAAGAAGAATAATTCTCAGGACGTAAATAATGGAGTGTTTAATAACTGTAGCTTAACCAATGCATTTGTTCAATGGAATAATGAAAAAATATCCTGAACACAATTTACAAATTGATTTTAATAACAATAATTATGCTATAGCTTGTAGTGAATCGCATGACTCCACTACAAGCGAGCCTCACGACGATGCTAGCTGTTGGGACAGAAGATGTGAATCCCGTGCGAGGCTAGCTGTCATTAACCAATGAGCGGTCACGCTCAGGCAGCAGTGCCCAGCCAACCACCCTATATAATGAGGCGACAACGCTCAGCGTCACACACCACCTACAAGAACAAACCCCAATGACAAACCCCCACCACTCAATACATGTGCGCAGAGCGCTCATTTCTATTTCCCTCCTAATATCCCTTCCGTTTCACCTCTTTACTTAGGTACACCCTGTGCCAAACTCTCTCTCAAATCTTTTCTATTGGTACCGACCACCACCAGCGTCACACTAACATACCCCAGGGATAGACCCCAACCACTTGATATATGTGCGCACAGCGCTCATTTCTTTTCCCCCCTAGTATCCCTTTCCGTTTCACCCCTTTACTTAGGTACACCCTGTGCCAAACTCTCTCTCAAACTTTTCCTATTGGCACCGACCGACCGACCGCGTCACACTCTCCACCAAGAACTTCCAAAGTCAACACTCTCCACCACGCGCTTTCAAAGTCAACATATCCACTAAGAACTCTCATCACCTGCAGAAACCAACACACAGCCAACAGCAGCGCACAAGAAACCAGCCAACCTGTCTGCAGACAGGATGGAACTCAAATACCATACGCCCTAACAGGAAGTGCTCGGGCTCCAACTCGACACGTACTTCAACTCTATACGTCCCGGCACCCTGCCGACAAGACGTGCGCAACGAAGAAATAATAATTAGTATCATTTTCAAATGTCTTAAGACAAACTGTTAAATTCATCCTGCCTTTAATTGCCTTTTCTCCCATTGGGTTCCTCGACGGTCCCTTACTCCCTCAGGCACTCACTCCGAGTAAGATAAAGTTATTCAATGTCTGCTCGGAGATAAGAGATGTCTGAGGGTTGGGACTGGAGAGTGATAATAATAAGATCACGACAAGCTTATAATATGCTACCTGATTTTATGTCTCACGAAATTTTTTCTATTAAGTATAGAAATCATAAATATTTACATCCTATATTCGTGTTTGATATTAGCAGGCAAAACGAGGGGATCAAGGATAGTAGCATTGATGTTAAAATCAGAGCAGAATTTAATTTTAATATTCCTTATGACACACATGCTTATGCGCTGATTCTATCTGATAGAATCATTCAGTTACAATCAGATGGCAATAAAATGAGTTTAAAGTACTAAAAAATAAAATATGTTGACATTTTAATGTTATAAAAAGATGTATTGTCTTAAGTGCAAAACGAAAACTGAAACTGAAAATTTATATGTTCAAACCAAAAATAATAAAATACTTGTTAAAAGAAAGTGTTTAATCTGTAAAAAAATTATAACAACATCAACAACAATCTTTATTACCTATCAAGTACACAGTACATAGACATTTAGTACATTGGTTTTTCAAATTCTTAAGGTTAACATTCTTAGAGTAAGGATGATGGTGAGCTCCATGCGACGATCCTGGGATGTGTCCATGGGCGGGGAGTTGAGGTCTTACCGATAAGTCCGAGCTCACGGCGTGAAACGAGAAACAGCTCGTATTCATGGCCGGGTTTCGAACCCGCAGAAGTCTTTCTGCACAAGCAGAGACCCGATACAGAACATGGGCCGCAGACCACTCGACTACGGTGGTTAACTAACTTCTTTACTTCTTTGTATCTAAAGAAATTGCTAAAACAAAGGTTTATTATTCACAATTCCTGTTTTACTTGGAGCTTTAGGAGCTGCAGGATCACTTGCTGGAGGAGCTTCAGCTATAGCATCTGCCGTTAATAAAAAAGCCAATGACAAATTATTTCCAGAAACCATGAGACATTATAAAGCAATGGAAGATAAAAAGGGGTGAGGTTTAAGATTAACCCCTGCAAAAAAAACTTGTGACAAGTGTCCCTACTTGAAACCATAAAGAACATACATTAATACCCATTAAACTATTAACTCAATATGATTTACTAAATTACATAGAAATATTAACAATACCAAAAGTCTGAGGTATCTTTATGAACGACACACTTTCTGAAAGACCTTCGAAACTGAACGAGAAATTTAAATTTAGATGTGTAGGAAGGGCTGGTAACTCCTTGGACTTATTGGCATAAAAAAGGAAACCAATGCTATTATTTCGAAAGCTATGGATTGAATTTTCCTATGGAGTTTAAAGAGTATATGCATAATTACGATATATTATCACCCACTTATAAAATATTAAAAACGAGAAACATTATCCGCTGACACTTGAGTATAGACATGTTGATGCGATCAAAAAACGAGAGCTTCCAATCTATTTATTATATCTTTTTCGAGGCGGGTATTAAAATCTTTTTTTTAATTATGCCTGAAAATAACTTTTTTTTTAATGTCTGGAGTTGATATATTTGGTATAAAAATAAATAGTAAATCTGCATCTCAATTGAAAGGTGTGGCGAAACGTGTTTTTTTACCACAATTAATTAATGCAACAACATACACACGTAATCGCACTAAAGGGACTCTAATCCTCTGAATACATGATATGTTAAAAGATATTCCCAGTACTTCTTTTCAATGGCAAGATGAGGGTAATGATACACACAAAAGATTTAATACATGCTATTGTAAATTCACGAGATGGGAAATGTGAGTCATCTACCACATTTTGGCATACAACCCACAACATGATATCCTGTTAAGCAGTGCAGTATTAATGGATTAACTGCTTACTTAATAGTTGAATAATTAAATGTGCTTACGGAACAAATTAATTAAATGGCGTTCAAATCAATTTGCAAAATTTACCTTGTCGCCAACCTCAATCACATAGAAAATAATAATATTAAACTTGCCCTTACGCTGGAGATTCGCTGTTGATAATGGGTTACAATGTTAACACTCGCGATATAACACCTTAAAGAAGCCGCTAATTTTCCCTCTTATCACGGTGCCCCCCTTATTTCCCCTGTTGCTCTCCGTCCCAACAGTCTACATCGTCGACGAGATCTAATTCCCAAGTCCCCCATTCTCTCGCTTCATGGCCTTCTTATACAAGCTTACCCTTTTTTTGTTATTCATTTCTAATTTCTTTCGTAGAGTCTCAAGCTCCATACCTCAACCGCTCTGTTGTGCTTATGAGTCAAAGTCTTGTGGAGCTCAGCATATTTCTCAAGCTTTGCTGACCGATCGTTAAGTGTTTGTGTTAAGTGGTTGCTTACGCAGCTGTACCGACTGCGTCCTGTAGTCCCACAATTCTAACTTAGCTGTCGATACATACATTTTACACATCGCCCCGATACATGAAAACCCATGCTTTACACATCGCCCCGATATATGAAACCTTATGCATATATCATGAATCTCATGACAAAGGTCCTTCAGGTATTGGATTTAAATTCTTGGATGACGAGCAAAATTTTGATTTGAATAATAGAAGGCTTGCAAATATTGCCCATCCAGTAGAAAAAAATGATGCTGTTACTAAAACATATATTGAGTTATTACAGAATTTTAAAAATTTCGTTCACACAAGAGAGGATGTAATAAATGAAAACCATGCATTGTGACTAGAAACAATGCAAAATTGCTTTCAAGAGATATTTTTCAGAATAAAAAAAGTTCAGTTGGAACACATAGAAGCTTTCTTTGAAAAGCTTTTTAAACGATGCTTTGATTTAATCACCAGTCTTTTTCCGAATATGAATAGCCCAAGCATGTTTACTAAAGATATCACTCACAGTTAGAATATGGTTTTTTCCTCTATCTCTGTATTTGTGCATGTCATCTAAATCAGCTTGTTATTGATCATCAATCTTTGAGACTTTAACCCTTCTAGTATTAAAACGGTTTCGTATTGGTTTGTGAAAAGTATATGTTTCTTGGGATTCTAACCTATGTTTTACTTGATTTTGAGACAATCCACTCTTACGAAAAAGTTCATTATTTCCAATATAGCCTCATCTAAGATTATATCATATTTCACTTAAGATTTTATCGCTCACCTCTGTGAGCGTACTTGGACGTTTTTTGGAATGCCAAGGCCTGCCCAGCTTTTGCCAGCCATTATAGCATTAACTAATTTCGTATCTTGTCTAACGTAATCAGGTTCATTAGGGTATGCTGAAATTTCAGCAGCTCTTTTTACTAAGATATCATCCTCATAATTCCTATATTTAGTTTTAGGATGTCGAGAATAGAAAATATCATGTTCTATACCGGCTTGATCTAATGAATTAACCCCTTGGTAACGTTTTTAAATTTGTTGTTGAATTTTAGTACTAGGATCACAAAATGAGTAGGTATGTTTTATTGAACGGTCCGCTTGGGACTTGTTCGGACTGAATATTAGAAGGTAATTTTAAATTCATCTCAGTTAAAGAAAATTTTCTAAGCATTGTATTTACAAGACTTTTGCCAGATTTTTCACTATTAGGAAGCGATTTTAACTCATTCAAATAGTTTTGATTTTCAATAGACAACATATTCGGGTAATTTAATGCTGGGTTATAGATTATCATTTTTATAAGAATATTTTACAAACCCAATTTCCAATGATTAGGTTTGTATCAAAGCCAGTAAGCTTTCCTAGTAGTCAAACTTGTTCATTAAAGTTTTGTTCACCATAGGACCGATAGAGTAGGAAACTTGATGGGCGACTTTAGTTAGTCTCATGTTCAGTAAACGCGCCTACGGGGTTGGCTGAGCATAGTTTCTGTTACAGCAGAAACTGACTGCTCTGTCGCTATCAAGCCTTCTGAAAATTCAACTTGTACATTGAGTAGGGAATCTATTGACATTCTATCTTGTTTTTGTTGATTGTAAATTATGTTTATTAAAGTCTATAAATTAGTTTATTCTTCCTCCTTAAATAACGGTCGGGTAAGAGTCTGACACCATTCCCTGCCAGAACCTGTAGGACGAGAAATTATGCTCCTACTTCCTTTTTTGTAAATTAACTCGAATTGTTCTTTATTTAGAAAATATTTTGATAACTCCTTGTAATTCGTTGAATTTTTGAGAATCGATCTAAAGATGATGGCATGAATCTAAAAGTATCCAAGAATTGCAAGTCTCTCGTTATATCTTTATACATATCTTTTGGATTTTTTGCACATGTATGAATCCACTTTTTTTGTATGGGTAAAACTGATATAGTCTTGATCAGTTATTGAAATAACATTTAATTTTCCACATCTCTCTCCTAAATATTTTATGAACAAGTGAGCATCGTACTTCGATAAGTTATGCAAAAATATTGGGAAATAATTTGGATTCTTTATCGTAAAATTACTCTTTAGATGAGCAGCTACTCGGAATATACCAGTAAGGTGATTATGATCTCTAGATTTATAATTTTCTTTAGCAAATTCTATTTTACATACATAACACATTCTAGCGTTTTGAAATTCTTGAAATTTATCTAGTGGTAGGTACATCTTCACATTTTGTTTTAATAATCCATAAATTTTCTTTGTTTCTTCTTCTAAATATACTACAAACCTCTTAACCGCATCTTCACCGTTATAAATTTCTAATGTTGAATGTTGATCTGCCTCACCTTTCGTGTAACAACAAAAACTTTTCGGTAAATGCTTTTGTATGTTCATAGAATAGCTTGAACTTGGATCTAGTCTACATGAAAATATTGTCTGCAAAGTCGATTCAAAATCAGCATAAATCAAAAATTGAGGTTTATTCATGTCTGGTATTGTTCAAATTTCGTTTTATTTTTATCAAATATATATTTTATCGGAGTATGGCCTGAACATTCATTTATATGATGACATATAATAAATATTCTCTTCTAAACGTCGATAAACAACATGGAAAAACATGTTTTTCGTAATGATTACCTGTTTTAATGAAAGGATTTAAAGATTTCATTAATATATGATGACTTCTGGTCTTATTTGTTATTAACAATAATGAAACAAGGTCTTGTTTTTAGTAATTGTTATCCTAAGGGGACATAATTAATTATTAAAACAGAAACTGTAAATGTTTATTGACATATTATTGTATTTTTCGAATGAACTGATGTCTTTTATTTTACAGCGAATTTTATATAGGCAAAATCTAATTTTTCTGCTTCTGATTTCAATCTCTTCGTGATTCTTTCGCCATGTTTTTCGCCTCTGTAAAAATATCTTGCCACTCACCATCATTATTTTCTATTTATAAGTTTATAATGTGATTTTTGAAACTTTGTAGGTAATTTAATGTAGCTAGATCCTTGAATCAGATTGTATTCAACCATATTTATACTAAAGTCTTGTAATTTATTAATTATTCTGCCTGATGAATTTCTTGTATATTCTTCAATTTTTTTACTTCTTTGTACAAATTTTCGATATCCAAAAACTTCTTCGATACACTAATAAATGTTCCTGAGTTAAACCATACTTCACAGAATTCTGTTTTATTTTCAACTCTCACTTAATAAAGCTGTGCCTTTAGATTTAATTGCATTTTCATATTATCGAACTTTTGTTTTTTAATAACCGACTTTGCTTCCGTTGTGAATTTTTTCATGAAAACATTAGGATCGTTACTTGTAATATCAGAGAATAGGAATTCTAAGCATTTATCAAATATGGCCGTTTTGAGACTTTAAAATTTACATCCATACGTATTTCTAAAGTGTTTCAAAGATTTTTTATGTGTACACTTATTAATCACTTCTTTTTTACATATCTTACAATAAAACTTAGGTTTATCGAAATGGGAACCAGAAATTAATTTTCTGTTTAATTTTTTTATGTTTAAAGTCTTTTCATGCCTTTTAAATTCTTTGATTGTGATATTGCAAGCATTACAAAATACATTAAATGTTTTACTCATTTTTATTTCTTTTTTTAAGTCAATTTATTATTTGGATAACTTAAAGTTATTATTTTTTTGAGATATTTCTTAGAATTTTTATGCTTGATTGTATTTCTATTGTTAAACAACGTGCATACATCCAATGATTTTGTACCTACCATTTTTATTAAGTTCAAAAATCAACTAATTTTTAAAAAGTTGAAAAATATAAAACGGCTCTTTTTTAACCGATTGTGTGTTTGAATTCATCACATCTTCGCAGGTGAAGAACGGTGTTCCCTTGTATGTATTTCAGTTACTATTTAGCAGCCATATATAGCCGTAACATAGTCAGTGAACTACTAATTTTGCACACAGGTCACTCACATGCATTATTCAACAAGAGTCGTCCCATTCAAATCCACACATCTTAACAGGGTACACGTGTGGCCACTCAGGATACCCACAGATCACTTCAGGTCAGAGTCCAGATGGATAACCGGCCCGACAAGACACTTCAGTGTCCCCCCTTGAAAAACTCGAGAGCAATTTTTTTGCGATTGAATCTGCAGCTCCACCATGGGAAGCGAGATCGCTACCATTACGCCACAGGTCACCGGTAGAGGTTTTGAATTTTTGGGCTATTGCCGCTGATTTTTTATCAATCTGAGGATATTTTAGTCGAATTCATACAAGTTATCCCTTCTTATCTTATTTTTCAAGCAATGCTGATTTTTAATTTCGATAATACATGGAAGAATGATCTGGAGCGATTACCATTACACAAATAATGTTAAAAATAAATTTGTTAAGCAATGTTAGTTGTTATTTTTGATATTACATGGAAGAATTATCTTTTACGATTACCATTACACGAATAACATTAATAATTTACAAGACATTCTAAAGAAAAAGCGTGAATCACATGCCACGATTCGAAGTCATGCTCGTACTGACCTAGCAGTGGTGTAAGGATGCGAGTCATGCAAGGCCACTAGGATGTTGAGTGGCCTTGCGTGCGGTTAATACCAGGTCTTTGAGGCTTGCGTGTCTGATCGCATAATTGCTGGGCTGAGTAGCTTGCACCTGGAGATATCCACGCGATCCGTTTTGTTTAGATTCTTCAGAGGGGGAACGGAATCAAAATAGACGTACCAGTGGTAAGCATTTGTTTATAGCGTATTGTTGAACATATCTATTGTTAAATTAAAACAGTAGTGTAATAAAATAGTCCGCGGGCAAAATTCGAGTAGGATTAATTGATCCTTAAAAAATAATAGGAATTGAAGTGAAGCAATGCCATAATTCAGTAATCCCGAAGAGATTAATGGGAAATCGTATTATTTATATTCATTACATGTTTTTTTAATGTCACATGGGAGAAGATTAACTGATCCCAAAACAAATAGAAGGAATTGAAGGAAATAAATGCAATCGTTCAGTAATCCCGAATAGAATAATGGGAAACTTCATATTCATGTTTATTAATTTTTTTAAATTTTAAGTGGGAAAAATAGGTTATAATGAAAATTGTGCTCCCAGGCTCGTTTAATATACTACTCATTTTGTTTATAAAAGACGGGTGTTTACACTTATCATTATCTCCTTCAGTGTCAACTGCTGCATACCCTTATTCGGCAAGATGGAAGTTTCAAAACAATACGTTCGTGGACTTCTCCTATACGACTTTAAATCTGGTGAATCAGCAGCAGTGTCCAGTCATCGGATTAATGATGCATTTGAGAACGGTACAGTGTTTGAATGCACTGCACGAGATTGAGAACAACGTTTTAGTAAAGACAACTTCAACATTGGATATTCACCCTGGTCAGGACGTCCAAGAAAATTTGACATTAATCAATTATGCTATTTGATTGAGGCCGACACACTGTAAATAACGCGTGAACTAGCGCAAGTCATGGGTGATAGTGGTTATGTTTTTGTAAATTTGTCAATACACATAATACCATTTCAAAAAATGGCGAGAAATTTCCCTACAGCCCCATGCAATGTATTTAACTACTGCCTAACACTGACTACACTGATGCAGATCCACCATTTTGAACTATAGACATGAGTTGTAACGAAAATATTATAATGTTAACACTGCTAACACAGAAAATAACTAGGCAAACAGCACTGCTGAATTATGTAGACCCACCATTTTGAGCTATAAACATGAGTTGTAACGAAAATATAATAATGCTAACCCTGCAAACACAAAAAATAACTAGGCAAACGGCACTGCTGAATTATTAAAATAATGCAGTACAAGTGTTTCATTGAACTAACAAAAATCGTCACAATTTAATGTCAAATTTGAATGAACGGTTACAAGGTACTAAACCAGAATTTAGCTTAGCAATCGAAACCCTTAATTATGATGAACAATTTCAAAGAATTTCTGATTATACGTAAGTAGAACACAAAGCTATCTGCACACATTGTTCAGAAATAAACACAACTATTTATGAAGCACTTATCCAAATAAAAGATAGTAAGAAAGAGCTAAACACTGTGTATCCCCGCCGAGGTTCAAAAGAAGAATGAACACTCACTCTGTTGAGCACTGTTGCCTCATCGAGAAACGTCCTCTCTATGTAACAGTTACAATTCAAGTTTGCACTGAAAATTATGATTTAGATTTAAGTTTTGAGTTGCTAACTCATTGAAGTAAACGTAAAATTAATTCTAAAATATAACTACAATTAAGTAAACTTTTTTTAGTTGCGGCAAAACGATACTAAAATAACAACAATGTTTATCTGCACCACCACAGCTCAATGCAGTTGGCCCAAAATAATCATATCTTGGATGTTGCTGCAGCAGTTTAAACAATCAACGGCTGTAATTCGGTCTAAAACAGTGATGCAATTTTAGTATAATACATGATGTATAATCGTAATTTAATGGTAATCTTTTAACGCCATCAACTTTGGTAAAATCATAGTCGCAAAAAACTGACGCGGAATATGTTGAATAAAGGATACAGAATACTTCTGTAAAAGTTAGCCTATTCTAAAAGACACAAGATAGTTTCAGTGGAAATTCCACGATTTAGATTTGACTAATGTGTAATTATTTTAAAGACAAATATATTAAAGATTTACAATGAATTATTGGGTTTTAAAGTAATACCTTTCATTAATATATACAGAAATTCTATTCTGTATCTTATCTCCCAATAACATTGCCTAGATATTATCCGTTGAAATTAGTGTTTTAAAAGTTATAAAATTAAGGATCTATGAATCAAAATATATATTTTAGTTTTACCCGTGGTACTATCAAACTATGAATATGTTTCAGGAATACATACAGAACTTCCATTCTGTACCGTATATACCGATAACATCGCCATATAAGAGAAGAAATATGATAACGGGAAAAATTGTGTGTTTCATAGTGATCCGGCACCTTTGGTATCCACTATACAATATTTATTGAATTATTAATTATTTTACTGAAGATTTTTCTTCAGTAAAAGATAAGAAGTATTGTGATGAACACACACAGATACAGAAAGAGAGAGATGGAGATACATAGTCGATTATATATGTAGATAATAGTTCATAGAATCATGTTACAAAATGAGCGTTATGTATTCGTACAGTGGTTATAGTGATATTGAACAAGCGACACATCTGAAAATGAAAACGTTTGAGGCATTCAAAAAGAATTATTAACTCCAAAATCAGGTTTCTGATTTCACAGAAATGAAAATAATGATACTGGAGTAACAATGAGCCATTCTTATCAATTCCGCATGTAATTCATTACTACCGACAATAAAACAATGATGTATAAAGATAATGACTTTTTAGTTGGTTACAGCATCAACAGCATTTGTTGATTACTTTGAGACTTAAAGTGACGTGTCTCGTTTGTTTTGAAATTCTTTAGTGACTGATTTTTGTAACATGAACGGGTATTCTATTCCAAAGCAATACACCTGAGATTGATGGACCTATTTTCCCAGTATGGGATAAGCGGAAGATCACTAAAACATTACGTTTTCGATTTGATTTGTTTCCTCGGCAGAGGGAAGAAGAAATTTCACAACTTTGACAGTACTTTAAAAGGGCAATACAGGGAAGAAAATACATATTTTCCTTTGTGTATCAGTAGTGTTCGTTCTATCAGAATCCAATTAAGTTTTTTGTGTTAGGGAATGCAGGATTGTGTTTTATTTATTTTCCCTTTTAGGAGTTTTGAGTTCTGATATCACCATTTCCCCAGTAAAATGATATCACCTCTTCTGAAGTATGATTTTTATCCAAAATCTGTTTCAACGTTTAGCGATCCATCCTTGTCAACTTTTATTTAGATCTACCATTCTTCTTTACAGCTGATCACTTTTCACGTTTCGCACAAGTTGCAATCATTTTAGACACTGTAGCTCAAATTATGTGGTATAATATTACTGCCATCATCTAAGACTCACTAGAGGGGAATCAAAATGTCCTCATTAAAAATTTAATAGGTTACACATTATATCCTTTGGATGTTATTCCGGTAGAAAACAAAATCGGATAGAAAACCTTAAGAAGCTAAAAGTGTTAAGATATCAAATTGTCAGCATGCACGAACCAAATTATTTCCACTGATATTATCAAGAACTGCAAATTTAAATTATGAAGAGCGAATGCTAAACGTCAACTGGTAGGAAGAGTTAATCCAATTACATATGATTATATTATAAAAGCTCTTAAGTCTTCAGGTATTTTTAAAAAGTGGAAGCTTGTTTCGAAAATAAATTATTTCCCTTACTAATGAAATCCTTATCCTTCAATGTTTTTGTACGTGTACAACTTTTAACTTAGATTGTTCATAAAAAAATTCACAATTACAGAATTGACGATGTTATAAAATTATTTTGTTCCAGAAGATTTGATGAGATAGTTTTTAAATGGTAGAATGCCAAAGTGTGAAGAATGGTATAGTAGAAAATTTCACCGAACGATCGACTACAATGAATGCCTTCTTGTCAAATACAACCTGCTCTGAGATCGAGCTCGTAAGTTGAAGTATTCACAAGCAGAACACATGATTCCATTGTAATATTGGTTTAAAATAAAAGAATTATGAAGTTTCACTTGATTTTTAGTTTGATTAAGATAAGAAATCTGTAAATATACATATAGGGCATTACAGTGTCCAGAAATTGTAAGGTTTTAGTTGATGCAGGCTAACGATTTTTTTTAAATTGTAAGGTGTTGTGTAATGTATAAAAAGAAACTATCAGAATTTTGGTATCAAAAGTGTGAACATTATAAGGAAAAGTAGTAAAAAGTGAAGAGCAAAAGTTGAAGATATATTTGTTAAATACATTCCTAGCATTTTCTATCATCGCTTTTGCCAATAACTGCTTGAAAACGGTTTTTATAGTTTTCCACAAACATGGTGCAAGTGATGACGCTTATTTTAAACATAGTTCGTCGCATCATTCCCTCAAAAAGCGGAAGTTATTAGAATTTCTTTTAATTGCCCCCTGAGTTCCCTCCAGAAATTTTCTATTTAGTTCAATTCTGGGACTCAATAGGCCACTCCAAAACTTCAGTCCGATTCTCAATACACGAAGGCCGCGGTAATTTTGTGCCAAGTCTTGGATGATTGTCTTGGGTGTGTGACAGCTGGGTTTTAAATTCTACGCGCATTTAAATTCAATGAGCGTATGCACAACAATATATTTTTCTATAAAATTCGTTTGCACTTTAATGCTGTTCATTTTGCATTGAAATAATTTCATCGTCCCGACACCTGCTATAGAAAAACAAGTTCATACTATGATGGATCTATCTCCTAATTTGACAGTAGGTTTAATATTTTTGAGCGCGTATATATGCCATATTTTTTTACATTTAAAATTCCGTGGTCGTTTTACTATCGAAATGCACCCCTCTTGTCTCTAGCTCTCTTTGCAGTTCTTTGACAGCCCATTGTGGCTGTTTGCACACGTTTTCTAAAACTTTTTGTTCCGTTCTTTCAACTAAAGAGCGACGACGATCGTACCGTTTCATAGTCTGTGAGTACTTTGAAATTTTCAAGTGTGTATAATTGTCAACTGAAATCAAAGGTACTTAAATTTCATTAAAAGTTTCCTTTGCCCCACACTATTTTCGTAAACCATAAAAATGCCCTTTTGAAGATTTTCATTCATATACTTCATTTTTTCATGCCTTTGGTATTCACACTACGGTTACAGGACTAGTAATAACACCAGTCCAAGTTCCTGAGGTAAATATGCTTTGTGTGCTATTTGTAAAATATTTAAAATTACCTAAAACTAAAATTGAAGTTTATTTTTGATCATCTATCTGAAAAAAACTATTGCGTCGTACTTCTGTACTTTTTTATTTCATTTTAAGCTTACGATGTTATTATTCTGGCAGTTTCATTGCATTTATTGCGCAATACTCTACATATGAGTAAGAAAAAATTACCATTTCACAGGTAAAAGTTTATACGTTTGATTTTTTCATGTTATATCTTGTGCTTTTTCAGGGCAGTGTATGTACAAAAGCAGTGAAGTAAAATTCTTATAGTTAAGAAAAAATATCAGGGTGATAAATTCAAAAACACGTTAAAATTGATAAATGTTACTACTCTGCAATTCTTCTTTATTCAGAATGAATTGAAATTTGTTTACTACAATCCAAATAATGTCATTAACATCATAAAAAATCATTCTCATTGCAATTGTTATATGTTTAGTTATTAATCTCGAGCACTACAATAACACAACTCGCAGGTCGCACAAGTGGTTAGACCTCTCCTTTCTTAACGATACACGCTACTCAATGCTAAGAATACAAATGAATCAATATACAGGGACCAAGGTAGCCATTGGTAACTATCACCAACTACCACGAGAAATTCAATATCAATGTGACACGCAAGGAGACGATCATGGACCCTATTTCACAATTTTTTGTTTCACAAGACCTCTTTTTTCCGTGCGTAACGATATACATTTGTACTCGTAAGTCTTCATTAATCTATTTATACTCGGTGCATAAAATATCATGTTAAAGTCGTATTTCAAATCTATTAGAACAATAGAGACAATGACTTGTGTGCAATACAGTTCCTGAATGTGAGCTGATCAACTAAGAACCACAATCAAACCTGGGGTAGCAAGGTGAGTTACACTTCACGTGCATCCAATTTATGGAATTGACACAATTGGAACACTTCTCACAACTAACTCAAGTTATCCAACTTTAAATGGAATTATTTAAAGAAAAAGGCCAAATTTCTATACAATAGATTCATAATAGATCATTTAAGTCTCTAAGTAAAGACCAATGGACAAATGTTCACTCAAATTCCTCACATAATTTTAGCTCACTCCTATCTTTTGCGTTGGATTTATGACTCATCCTTGTATATTTTTTCAAACTTTTGTACTATCTTGTCACATGGAAGTATAGTCATTTGTTAATTCTAACATAATAATTTTGCTTATATTTACTAGACCAATTAATGAATTAATCAATCAAGTAATCCCTTCACCTGTCGAAGAAAGTAATAAACATGTGATTTTTTTCTTAATTTTGCCTCTATTTTTTGGTTCCCATAATTTTGAGCGCAATATATCTATACCACCAGACCCACACGTGAAAAAATTCACGTTTTTACTGAATTTTTTCGTTTAATTTACCAGTGAACACTGGCTTTACAAAGGACTAATATACCCGTTCCATTGAGAAGTCAATATTAAGCATAACATGAACAGTTTATTTCAGCTAGCAGTATTTCGACTTTCGAGCATACAATACTGAAACTATATTTGCCATCGTGATTCAGGGATAATATTTTATGGCAAGTCATCTTGTTATTCAGCAGATGAATTTTTTCCTATCTAAATCTTTAAGAGACTGACAGAGACGGACCATCCAACTAATCAACCTACAAAGCAACAAACTGTATTATTATACAGGGTGTCCCGCAAAAATGTACCCAATTTTTGTATATATATCGTATTTCATGTTGAAATAGAGATATTTTAAGAGTTTTTATTTTATATTATAGCAAATTTTTATTTTTATTCAAATAATTTTTTGTTAATATCTGCTGAATTGTGTGTGCACAATGAGAAGTTGAATGATCAGGGTTAGATTGTGTCATGTGCCAAGAAATTAGTGCAATAACATCATTGATATTTTTTCTTTATTCACAGTTTTCCAAACAACTTAAGTAAATAATGCGTATTACTAATAAAAATAATAATAAATAATAATATTCAAAATAAACTTTAATAAATAAAGTACAAATCAACTTTTAGTATCCTTCAACATGATCACCGTTCCTCTCAAGAGAAGTATTAGCTCGATTCATCATAGCACCAACTGTTTTCCGGATCATTGCTCGATCGTTCTTCAATCTCTCAAATATGATACTTCCTCTCCCCGTTCCCGTAGTATTTACAATGTGCGAGGAACCGTTTTAAATTCGAGATTCTTTGCACATCCTCAAAGAAAAAAAATCGCATGGGGTTAGGTCTGGGCTTCTTGGTGACCACTCAACATCAAATCCTAGTGCTAGAACCCGCTGCCCAAATACTTCTCGTAACTTGTCTTTGGCTATGTTGCATCGATGAGCTGGCGCTCCGTCTTGCTGAAACCAAATGTATCTGAATTGATTGCCATCATAAGCCAGCTTCAATGATGGAAGTATTGATTCATTTATCATTTTTAAACAAAGTTCTCCTGTCAAAGTTTCATCATAAACAAAGGGCCCAACAACAGTTCCATTACCGCAAAGACTCGCCCACACGGAAAGCTTCTCTTTTCGTATGATTTTTTCACAAGCATTTTCTTCGAGTGGATTAAGAGACCAAAACCTTGCATTTTGAGTATTAACACTTCCATTTATTGAAAATGCTGCCTCATCAATGACTACTAATCTTTCAATGAACATAGGTTGTGCGGTAATCCGATTGCCAAACGCTCTACGCCTTGCGTAGTCAGGGGGCAGTAACTGGTGTTTTATTTACAATCTATACGGATGCACACCAAGATCCTTCTTTAAAATTGTATGAAATGTTGTCTTCGTAAGACCGCTTTCGTTGCGCCTCACAGAGCTTCGTGGGTTTTCTGTGATTAATTGTTGAACAATAGCAATATCATCTTTAGTTATTTGAGTTATTCTTTTCCCAGAATTTCCTTTGTTTCTGTTTACAATACATCCATGTTCATTAAACCTCCTCACTGTTCGATAAACCATTTTCTTATTGAGAGAGTTTCTTTCAAAGAATTTTTCGTTGAAATCTCCTCTAACTTTTTCGCAGCTGTTAATTTTTTCAAATTTTAAGACAATGGAAATTCTTTGATCATTAGTGAGCTGCATTCTATGGTTCTTTAAGTTTTGAAAATGAAGAGGTAAATTTTTAACTCACAAATGTTTTAACTACTCGTGCGTATGTAAGATACAAATTTTAAATACTATTAATGACCATTAAAATTGCGTATTAATAAAGTATTAAAATATCTTAATTTCAACTGGAAATATGATATGTACAAATATCGGGTACATTTTTGCGAGACACCCTGTATAGCGGGATAGTGGGATTTTTCACAATAGTAAAATCTCACCCATGATTATTTTTTTAGTTTACATGTTATAGCACCTTTAAATTGCAATTGTTTCATTTTCCTGATTAACTGTCGAGATTGTCAGGGGTTCCAACTCGTGCCTGTTCTTCCTCTGGGGTGTGCTTCACAAAAGTACCGTCACCTTCTTCGGAGACTGGAAGTGTCCCTTCCGTAAGCAGAAAAAATTAGTAAGAATGCGACACAGAAACAGATTTGTAGAAGTACTGGCCAAGTGGTTGCTTGGGGTTGCTTGCTTGTCTTCTCCGTTTTCTTCATGGCATCATGAATAGCCACGAGTCCTTCTCAGTAGCCATGTCTGAGCTGTAGCGTCCGGCCGTAGGTCTCCAGAGCTTTCCAAAACACTGTTGACGGAGACTCTTGGGAACTGTACAAACTTGGTGTGCCTCTGCACTTTGACCTACGCCATGACCCCATAATTGGAGATACCGCTTGGATCACTTGTGGTGTAGCTCAGCTACTATTATCTCTGTTATGCTCTAACCCGTTTACGGATCTTACTCTGCTCAGATCTTTATGCGTGCGACCGTACCCGATTGCATAGTAACCCGGCCAGCATTCTAGAAGAATTTGTCGTGATGTATCATATTATAACTGCATTGTTTTGATCTATTGTAAATAGTCTCTGTTTTAAAATTCGCAGCGCATACTTTAGGAACCACTGCTCTAAATAATTCAGTTCTGCGTACACGAACTATATTTCCTGTTTCCTTATTTGTGCATTAACAATAAATCCAATTATTTTTCATAAACATACCTTGATATTTTGAAATTCTTTGAAAGTGAAACTATACGTTAGCTTGAAGCAAGCTGATTGTTCTATGATCACGAATATTAGTCTAAACTCTATATTTCAGGTAGCGGCTCCTCGTGAGAGCTTTTCTTACAAGAAAATTAATCTTCCTATGCCATGAGCTGACAAACAAAAACAACTAGGTGTTATTTTTCCTGAAAATCTCAAACATGACAAACAAGTGGAAAAAGCATCAAAAATGCGAGCAGGATTCTTGGGTTCATTGCACGAAATTTTGAATGCAAGTCAAAGAACATTATATTACCGCTCTATAAAGCGCTAGTCCGGTCTCATTTAGAATATGCAGTGCAACTCTGGTCTCCTACCCTACAAAGAGATATTTATAAAATGGGAAAAATTCAGTGGAAAGCAACGAAGATGATTCCAGAACTTCGCAATTTTAGCAACGAAAGACGTTTTCAGCGCCTTGAACTTATCTTCCTAGAACAAAGAAGACTGCAAGGAAAACTTATTGAGACCTTTAAATATCTCAACGGCCTTTACAATGTTACCCTGGAAGGGTCTTTCGAAAGTGACGGTAACATACGAACCAAAAATAACGGCCAAAAACTATTCCTGAGAAACTTCAAGACCTCCCAAGCTATGAACTTCATTCCCGTTAAAATTACCGTCACTTGGAACCCGCTGCCAGAAAACATAGTTTCTGCTAGCACTGTGAACATATTCAAAAATCGTCATGACAAATTTTGGATTTCGAACCCCCCAATATTACAATGTACTAACTCAATGTCCCTAACTCCTTAGGGCCAGTGTATATTTGAGATAAATGCGTGTTACAGAAATGCCTGTGTGTGAGTGAAATACATGGACATGACTGAATTGATTTACGTGGTTAAGGTGCATGATTAATGGATTTACTTTAGACGGCATGGGACTTGGGTATCGACCCAAGAATGGGCCAAACAGCTCGTTCCTATTGCCTTATTCTATTCTATTCTATTTATTTTACAAATTCTACTAAATTTTTCTTTCTTCCACACGTTCACGAACACACATTTATTCAACAAACTTTGTAAACTTTTCAACTAGAGACATCTAAGTTATCACAGGTATACAAGCCAAATGATAACGTAAGTACTAAAAACATCTTAAAACTTTAAAACTGCACATAATTTTATGCAACAGGTCGTTGCCATCATGTTTCACAGAACTTGGCATGAAGCTGCTGCAGGAAAATAAAATCAACTAAGGCAAAAGATAATGAGCAAAATAATGATTGAGATGTACAATATTCCTTCATGCTTTGAATCTAATTAATATAAACAAGTCAAATAATTACTCTGCAAATAAGGTAACTCACGATTGCAGGCAGTATAAAATAATTTCCTGTCTTTAAATCAAAGGTAGCATGTAAGCATAATTTCATCATTGAAGTGCTTTGAAAATGAATAAAATACTGTAAAGTTCAACCATTTCTTTAAGTTGATGACCTTGCGTTTCAATTTAAAACCAGACAATATTTGACATTAAATCGTAAAGTATCAATACGAAACAGTCAAAAAAAAGAATGTTACCTACTTTTTACCCATATTTGTGGTGCACTACTGGTGAGAGTTAAATACTATAAATTGCGCTAGAAATAGAGCAAATCTTCCTTGTTTCACACAAGAAAAATTTCACCCAGTATGCTTGTTTGGAAAGTACTTGATTTTATTTACATTAAGTAATGAACAATGATTTTCTTGCATGGTGTATGTATAAATTAAATAGTACTTCAACTTTCCCAGGTAAATATATATATTACCTGAAATTGATTTTCTTGTTTTAGATGTAACTTTTAGCATATTACTCATACTATTTATATCCCCGAATGCTTCATATGTGACACTATCATGATATATGATATTTTTACGCAGTTTCTAAATAGTAGATATTATAATGTTCTTTGAATATTTCTGCATCGTTTGGGTAGAGTTGATGGGCTCGGCACGCCTAGCTCGAAGCAACTGCCTGTGACTTCCACAAGTTGTAATTGCCTGTTTCCGTTCGTGTTTGTACTTCTCAGACTTCCACAAGTTGTTATTGCCTGTTTCCGTTCGTGTTTGTACTTCTCAGACTTCCACAAGTTATTATTGCCTTTTTCCGTTCGTGTTCGTACTTCTCAGACTTTCACTAGTTCTTACTGTCTTTCCGTTTGTGTCCGTATTTCTCAGTCTTCCACACGTTAGCACTGCCTGTTTCCATTCGTGTTCGTACTTCTCAACACAATTACGATTCAAATCGATTCAGTAATTTCTCCTGCGTCCTTTTGTTAAAGCTAGGTGAATACATAAAATTTTTACCCTGAAAAGGTGCATCGAAATGTCTTCAGCTGTAAGATGAAATGTGACGATACTTTATAAGAACAATCCCTGCTGAATTCCTATTTTACAAGGAAAAATTTAAACTCCTAACCTATCTCTGGATATTATTGCCAGATAATATTAAAAAAACAGTCTTTCATGGTTATCTATTCATAAGCTTCTGCATAAATAACCAATTCAGTATATCAAATATATGATGGAGCTATTTAAGAAATTATATGGAAAACCAGGTTTGCTGTTGTGGTGATTGAAATTCTAACTGTTAGCTCGTATTTTTAGAAACAATTAGCCTCGAAATTTATTTAGGGTATACTCTTTCTGAGGCATAGGACCATAATTACTGTGTTTATAAATTTGTCGAAATTTCTGAAGCTCATAATCTTATTTTGATCTCTTGAGTCTCGCAATGAATCTCCTTTCAGTTGACATTGCATTTGGTTAATAGTACCTATGTTGCCGGATAGTTTTTTGTGTCAGATACTTCCGAGATTGGGTAGTCTGAATGTTAATTGAATTTATTCGAATATCTCAAGTATAAAATGAATATTGAATAATAAAATCCTTTTTCGAGACAATTATATCGAGGATAATTTTTTGACCGCTGTTTAGTTTTGGACGCAATTGAAACTGTGGTTGACTACTGAAATCTCAAATTTTTCCATTAAATATGTTTCAAGCTTTGCTGCATAGCTAACTCATATGAATTAGAATGAATTTAATGATACTTCAATTACGTATTGAAATTATTTTCGATCTTAAAATATGATAAGTGAGTTAGAATTAGAACTTATTAGAATTAGATTAAAACAGGGCGATGATACGGACTATAGAGCTCCCTTCCTTATAATTTGGCGCACAGAAATAATTTTGGCAGAACAAATGCACACACTTGATTGATTTTTGAAGGCTAGAAAAGACAGGTTTGGGATAAGTAAAACCACGATTAGCTTTAATGACGGGCTCACCTCAAGCAGTGATTATTTATTTGACTACTCAATTTTTTAAGACCGAATTCATAAACAGGAAAAATGTCATAGTGAAAATAAAATATGAAATTCACATTATCTATCTATCTATCTATATATATATATATATATATATATATATATATATATATATATATATATATATATATATATATATATATATATATATATATATATATATATATATACGCATGTATTAAGAAATAGGTATTAAATAAATACAGCTTTAAAACAAAGTTTAAAATCCTCATTAAAAGTCATTAAAGTCATTATCAACTTTAAAAATTTTATATCAATTAGATACGATTGCGAACTAAACTGCAAAAAAGTGATATGAAGTCAGAAAACGAAAGTACAAGTACAAAGCAATTTATGAGATTACCTCTGCAGACATGAGAACTGACGCAGTCGGGACGTTGAGACCAAAACCTCCATGCTGACAATTATTAACGTCTCATATATCGTTTTTTCATACTTGTTTGCATAAAAAGGAAGACCAAGACCTGAAAATATACTATGAAAGTATGTAAAACACAGCCTGAATCAAGTGTTTGAAGAATAATAGAAGAAGAACAATAAAACGCATCAGATCTAGTAAATGAAGTCTCTGGTTAGATCCATCAGAGCAATTACAACAGAAAAACAATTGATTTTTTACAAATTATTTATTATTTCTCATGTGTTTAAGATACAAAAAATTGCAGAGTTCTAACAACATTCAATGTGTTAAAATTGATTTCATTCTATATAATTTCACAGCTTGCGAAACTGATCGACATGACTGCTGTCCAGTGCACTAACCAGAATACTTCGCGACATCAGAAAGGTTTTCTCTTGACCCTTTAGCGACGAATTTCTTTTTCTAGTTTCTACGTTTAAGCTCACAAAGACCGTCTGTACACTGATGCAATGAAGCATGCTGAGAGCCAGGCAGCCAAAAGAGCGACGCTGTAACATGCCGCCGCGTTCAAACCTAGTAGGAACCTCATATTGCTCACTGTCTAATTATTAGAACAATTCTCCCAAAGACCTAAAAGAGGACCGTATGGTCCTTTTCGTCGCTAAAGAGTTAAAAAGCTCAAGTTCAACTGAAGCATTGCGATGCAAATCATATTGTGAAAGTACAGCACAACAGTGATATGTTTATTAGACGCTGATATATTTGGATACTATACACATAGACTATGAATACACTATATGAATTGTAAAGATGCTTGAGAACCTGAACATTGTGTAATATAAGTTAGCATCAAAACATTCATCTAACTCTGCATTTTTCCACTAACATCATTAGCATAAATATGACAATACCACGCACAAAATGAATACATGTAATTAATAGTGCTGAATATTTGTGTAGGTTTATTCATCCAGGTCACGCTGTAAGGCTCATTTAGTTAGGATTTTATAACTTCTAGCAATTTGACTATGCCTGAACCCTGTTGTTACATTGAGCATTAAGAACAAGTGACAATCTGTAAAGTTGGAAAGTGTAGATTTTACTTGAGGTTTCTAAGATGAGAATTGTGTTGATAACTCTAAGTTTTCCTTTGAAAGTCAATTACGGGCACAAAGCCTGAACTTACACGTGCAACAATATTTTGAAACTTTGACACCTCTCCTCATAGGAGTCCTTATTGACAGCTATAGTGAGATCTATTAAAGCTCTTAAAAGAATTAAATGTCAGCCGAAGCTGATGTTAGATGAAGTGTTTCCTTATTTGGTATTAATTACTCGTGTCATTTATTGACTGAAGGACCTGGGATACATCCAGCTGAAAATTGTGCAGTGATACCACACTTGACAAAAAATGTACCGGTTAGGAATCGTTTAGAATAAAATAAACTTATGCAAGTTGAAGGGTCTTCCGTAGGAGCAACTTCTTTACTTATGAAAAAGAAAGAGACGAGGGAAATAGTAATTACAATATGCTTGATAGGAATGTAACATTCTTTTTTTCATCATTAGGATAACTATTTAATAATAAAGAAACCCATTACAGGTATACAGATATTTTTCTAACAACAAAAATTAATAAGAACTCGAAAATAATTTGGAGTCACTTTATTTCTTAAGAAAGGATGCTAAATATGCACTAGGTAAAATCAAAGTACACTAGGAGAACCGAGAGTATCCAAAATCCACTGCAAAAACATAGCATAGCCTCTGTAACCTTGACTTGACTGCACAACCTCCGGAGATTTTGGGTCGGATTAAAACAGTTACTCTACATTCCCATATTGGATTCATGAAGTGTGCTTCTTGTTAATTACTTTACAGAGAACAACCTGTATCTGCCCTCGTTCCAATGAAGAAGGCTAAAAATCAAATTTATAGTACCAGGCATCATACAATATTATCAAGCAACATCAACTACATGAAATGTATTTCACTAAAAATGGCCTCAAAGAGGCATTACTTCACAAAGGAGTTTCTATTTTTATCTTTGAAAGTTCAAGAGCATTCTTAGGCATAGGATTTAGAGGAATCTAAATTTTGAAACCGTAATATAAGTAGAAATAAATGGGAGAGTTAAGATTTTTAAAACAGTATAAGTCCTTAACGCAGCTGATATGCCAATTTATATATGAGGAACATCTTTCATGCATTTTTTCAATTGAAGTAAAGTGCTAATACTTAGGCGCAGACAACGCGTCAAATGCAGGCGCAAACAACGCGTCAAGTGCAGGCGCAAACAACGCGTAGTCCAGCTCCTACAAGAACAGCAAAGAATGGAAATAAAAGCGTCGCATCGTAATTCAGACGAAACAGTGTTTTATATTTCAAAACATATCATAATATTGGCATGGATTTTAATAGAAATATTTTATGAGGTCAGAATGAATGGGAAAATTTTCACTACTAACAACACAGTTTTATTTAAACTGCATGGCAGTGGAAACAAAGATCCCAATTAAAAGATACTGTGCATAAGAAATGACTCTACTGCTAGAAGATATATATATGGGACTTCTAACAAAATTGATGTTTTAGCGTGAGTTTAATCAGGTCTTTGTTTGTACGTCAATTGTTGCTGATGTCCGGAAATATTATTAATGGTGCCTGATTTTAGTACCGCTAAAAAACTAGAGAGCGTTTGATATGAGGAAGTTGAGGAGTATTTCATATTCCTAGAAGTTCTGTTTGTTTTTCAAGAACTGCTGTTATTTATAAAATTTTCTGAAGAAGAAAGAGACGAATCTGAAGTAACCATCGAGCACAGAGCCCAACAGCAGCAACCTACGAACTACAAGTGAATATCGCATGTCGGCGAAATGTAATGATATAAGGCGGTCGAATGACATTTCATTTTTTCAAGAGACGTTTAGTTCATAAAGGAGTGCAGCAAATGCATTTCTATGTGGAAACATAGATCTGAGAATGATCATACTCGTGTATAGTTAACTGTGTTTACGAAAGATTTTACGAGGAACAGCTCTGTCAAAGGCGTACAGCTCTGTGATATCTTTGGTAAACCGAAAAAAATGAGGTGATATTATTTTATATCACTCCAGTTGGGGATAAATTGTAGATTTACCACTACGGTCGTAAGGCTAGAAATTTGTCTGAACGTGAATTCTGAAAGGATTATATGGCTCGTGGAGTGCCGTAAGGACACAGATGTCAGAAACAAGTTTTGAGTAACCGACGTACAGAATTGCAAAATAAAAATTCCCATAACATAATTATTCAAGTACACATTCATGTCTTCTTTGTTTCATTTTCTAGGTTAACTACTGAAATCAAGCTCGGCTGTGAGATTACTGTACACTAGAAAACGTTTTTTTTAGCTCAGGGCGTTTTCGTCCTTGTGGCACAGAGGGCCTCATGTGATGCAAAGACATTCAAAACTTAGAGGCAAGTACAAAAGGTCGTGACTTGTGTCATGAAAAATAGAGACAATTAAATAAATAGCTAGTTTTCATATTTCGAATCTTATACATTACAATGTTGAATGTTAGGCTAACATCACGGAGCAGACTACCACATTGAACTGAAGGATCACAAGGGGATGTTATGTGGACAGAATATCGATAGGTTTACTTAAAAGAGGGGTGGCAATTAACTTGTTTAATGGACTCATGTCAAGTATGAAAAGATTTAGTGCGTTATCTGGTCCTTCTTGGAAAGGTAAACAATAAATATTTTGCGAAAAAATTACACAGTCTTCACCAAAACAACTGCGTTCACGTAACATATATTTACAAATGGGCCATTAAAGCCCTTACTAAAAGACGGTGGGTTGACTTATTTTCAAAAAAATTAGAGGATTTTTTCAAACAAGATTATGCGAAAGCAGATTGAAAAGAAATAAGCAAGCTCGGTGTGTCGTGGGATCATTTGTAGGACAGTACATTGAAGCAAGAGGGCAGGCCTTAATGTTTGGTCTAGAGTTAAAGCAGGTAAAGTAGGGCATTTGGACACGTGAATTCTCCTAAGTGGGAGATGAGAAGGAGCTAAACTGTCGAACATGTATTTTTTTACAAAGAATTTATATTCTCTGGGTTTCAAGAAATGAATGATCGTTGTAAAAAAAAATTAGTTCTCGCGTATGTTACTAAAAGCATCTATTTACAGGCATCAATGCATAGGTATAATATTTTGATCAATTTATTTCAAGCATTCAATAACCGTAAATAGCATTCAATAGTCCGTTGATTTACTCTTGAATTCATTACTGACGATAATGGGCGGTGTATCTGTTCATATCTTGATTTTTGAATTATTTTTTATCATCAATCCATTATTATTACCCAGGAAATATATTCATTACCTTTTAATACATAATGACGAGCTATTGTAGTCTTCACCTCATATCATCAAGTTATATGTGAGGAGCATTAACATCTACCTCGCATTCCAGCTACTCATTGCGTCAACAGAAAGGAACGCATGATCTGAATTAAAAAAATAAAATCAGAACCATGATAGAACCGCCTATGCGTCAGGGTACACAGTTGTACACTTCCGTACGATGCTCTGAAACGAGCTGATATTGCACTAGGCAGACCTGCAGATACGCTTTTCATTAACCGTAGCAGCATCTGAACCACGGTACGAATAGACCATCGTTTTTCAACTTTTGATGACCCATGTCCCCCTCCCTCCCACAAACACGCACAATCGTTTAACACTCGTGGCCTCCTGCCCTTCAATAAGTTAAGTATTTGCAGTATTTTGGAGTCCGCTTGTGGTCCAGCCCTCCCCTCTTTCTGGTCGAAGGCTTGCAATCCTCTTTAGGGGGACACGAGCCTCTGCTCGGAAAACGCTAAAATGTACCATCATAATGAGACATCGACAGTTACGAAGGATATAAACTTTCATAACCAAGCCTCATTATCATCTTGACATTGCAGTGGATTTTTTTCAGTTGCGATGGTGATTGTAAGTATTGGGTTTTAAACGGGTTATCATCAATGACATTTTATTGTTATTTGCCCTGCAAGTGTTCTAATTTTGGCTGCTGACAAACTGGAATATTCACGACACGATCGGAAAAATATCGCAGTTTCAAGGTGAAATGATTTATTGTGCCACTCTAGCCAGTGCTACGTGAAATGATTAAGCTGTTAGGAATACGATTGACCCAACTCAGGAGGATTTATTTCAGTGCTATATTTCTAGCATTAACGTGCTCGTTTTCTTAGCCAATCAATTGAAATTCTACGAGTGGTGAATTTAGATGTGGTAACACATTGTGTTGAATTCTCGATCTAATTTGGACATTTGTAGGCTAGAGTTGAGAATTTACTTGCCACGTGATGTGTTAAATACGCCATGCGATCTGAAAAGTGTTGCAGTTAAAACGTGAAATAATCTCTGACATTGTTTATAATTCAGTATTGCGATTACGTATCCTAGCAGTTAAGACCTGTCACAACAAGCTTAAATTCAGGGTAATTCTCAATTATTAGTGATACATTTAACGTGTCAGTCAATTACAGGTTTAATTTATTTGCTGTGACGCGGCAATTCGTTACCAGCTTGCATATGTTTTTCAAGGACTCCTGGATAAATTAAGCTTCTTCTTTTTTGTGTTTCATATCCTTTT
The DNA here is from genome assembly GCA_006783055.1 of Trinorchestia longiramus. Taxonomy (NCBI): domain Eukaryota; kingdom Metazoa; phylum Arthropoda; class Malacostraca; order Amphipoda; family Talitridae; genus Trinorchestia; species Trinorchestia longiramus. The sequence continues at coordinate 38,151 of VCRD01002736.1, forward strand.
CATGTCATCATGTAGAAAAAGTTTTAGGACTTTTTATGCATGTGGAGGTTTGGGTCCCTCGAAAGGCGAAGATGTCATGTCAGGTATTTTTTGGTCAATATAATTAAAAATCGATTTTATTATCGAGCGTTCATTCACGCGTTTACCCTAATTTTTCAAAGTATATTGAAAATTATACTTATTCCTTTATAATTATAAAATCATGCATTTCTTGCGTTCCTTAGTTTATGACAAAATAAAAACAAAGAACAACAGATTTTCGTATATCGAAACATTTGTTTCCAGGCATTGTGGTTAAAATCACACTAGAGACGAAAAAATATTATACTAACTACCATGAACGTACTTAAAGAAATTTATAGAAGGATGCGGGCAGAATAAAGCAGAGGAACCTACTACACATTACCGACAACGCAGCAGTTCATTAAGAAAAATGTGTTAGGCATGTTCTACGAAATTTGTTTTTTTTGACAAACATTCGATACCTTCCTTCAAGCTTTGATCTAGTTCCTTCAAAGTTATTCAAAAATTGAATGAACTTTTAAAATAAATCATATTCGATTTGCTAAACTCAACTAACTACGATGTTTTGACGTAGTGTAGAAGACAATGACTCATAGTTTGTTACTGTATTATGCCTGGAAAAAAATTAAACTAGGTCAAATGAAGTGGAATGAAGTATTTGAAGTGAAATATTTCAAATTTTCTTCAAAAAATGTTTAATCGCTAATTTTAGTAACTTAAATGATTGTCATCTTATATTGTAGTTAATTTCAATGAAACTTGCTATCAATTTATGTTGTTACAATTGACTTAGCAGTATCATTTGAATATGAAAATTGTATCATAAAATGTGAAATTAAGGTATCTCCATTGACTGTCATCGTCTGCTAATAATTAAAAATTCCCAACTGAAACCGAGCCCTCATGATAATATTTTCTTGAAGAACGGTAAATAGTTTTTATATGGTATAAATTGGATATTTAATACGAAGAATGACACTCTATGGACTGGTTGACGAAAAGAAGCTCATAAGAAGGTGTAAAGTTTCAAATATTAGGAGTTGCAGCTCGGTATACCATACTTCAGGTAATTCTTGGGATTTTAAAAAATATTTTACTGAAACGTTATGAAGAAAATGCATGCGTTGTTCGTTATCGACTTCAATTATGTTTTAATTTTCTCACCAGATTACAGGGTACCCAGAAAACGAAGCCCAACTCTATTTGCGTTTAAGCCTCATGAAATGAACTTAATGAAGAAGCTCACATTTTTCATTTTCATCTTGTCTAAGTCGTCACATGTACGATAGGACTGTATAATTCATTAAGGATTACTTGTTTCACATAAAAATATTCATACCATCGTTTAATTGCCACCACAGAAAAATCAGCTACTATTTAATCATTTAGTTCACAAGCATAATTCCGACATGTATGTATAGAACCAAATGTGCTGAAGCAAAGAGTGCTTGTTGAAATACCAACACGACCACGTTAACCTTTAAAGAGGAAGACTGTTCAAGGACAAAATCGGTACTCGTAAGCCCGTCAAACACGCATTGTTTACGTCGGTCAAGCTTCGTACTGCAGTTGTGAGCAATTGTACTCGTACATGTAGAAGTAGGTGTTCATGTCTGTGCAGACACGGTTGTGGTTAAGTCTGAGTGGCTGATTTTAATTAATGTTCTTCTTTACCTACAATACAGAGGAAGAAGGAAGCGGTCTATCTACATTCAGAGTTCATTAAAAGAATAATACAAAAGTAGGAAAACGATTACTTCACACAGTGATTTCTAAAAATAATTTAAAGGAAATGAAAAATATCATAAAATGAGATTAAAATTCAGAAAAATCAGCAGAAATTGAAGTTATTTAACTCGTTAAATTATCATGTTCCTAAAATGTATTCTAGCACCATATGATAAAAAAATGATATGAAATTTGAGGATGTTATACCTGTTTTCAATCTAAATGCAAAACAAGCGATATGCTTTTTCAAGGTGATTAAGATCCCATAAATGAGCAACGACTAGCACACTAAGATGAACAGAGACTTATAGTTACTCTTGAAATCGCTAATTGTAAAGAAAATCAATTCTTCGACAAAAGTGAACGCGTATCGATGAATGTGGAGAAAGTGTCAGATCGAGACTTGCACATCCTTAAATGCACAGCTATGTTATTTGAATAAAAAATTTCGTTCGAAATTATAATTGGCGAAAACGAACACTGTTCAAATTTTGCACACAGATCAGAAAAACTTTCCTTACAACTGAAATTTAAGAAGGGAACACAAGAGCTGAGGAATTCGCACGAAAAGTAATTGCAAGAATCATTAGAATCAAAAAGAATCAAATCATTCATCTGAACGGGATTTTGGGGACAAGCTACTTTTAACACTACATGTCGCTCATGTCTGTCTCAGACCAAAAACATGCTTTGTTTGTTGACCCTTGATTTCATACTTTACGAATCTTTCGATGACTTTATCAAAAATATTTCAGAGAGTTGGAGAGACTGATGGTTCCCGAACTGAATTCCGACCAAATAACTTATTTCCCCGTGCTCTTTCACTGTGATGTCCTTACTAAAATTTGCAAAGCAAAGGGAAGATAATTTATTTTTAAAATTTCGCTCGCATGGTTTTCTTACAATTGATTGAAAGAAATTATTAGAATATTTTCGTCAAAAGCTGTGATAATATCATGAAACTATAAACTTTACTTAACTTTTCCGTGCAAGTTAGTAAATTCTCTTCAAAAACATGTGAGCCAACTTTTCTATTTTTTCGAAAAGGAATGAATTAGTGTGACAGAAGCCGAAGTAACTCCTCCATAGTCCTCTTTTCAAGCTTTATGTGTTCGTGTCTTCGTTGATGATCAAATCTCATCATTCATGCTCTTTAAATGCGACGACACAACTACTGAGTTCTAGATATAACCTTCATTAAGAGGTGACAAATTAACCATCGTGCAATGACAGGAAGTCGTGCCTGTAATTACTCTATTATACAGCACTGCGCTACACGGCAGAGCCTTTATCAGATGTTGGTTAATAATCTCAGAAAACCGCTGAAAACCACACCCGCTGGTAAGCTCATTAGAGCTTACACAGCAACTAAAAGTTAGAGCATGGGTCTTGCGCTTTGTAAGCACTGAAAAATTTGTGTTACGTGGAGATAATGAACGTTATCCACTGAAGGCGATGTTGCACTGTCCGACACTGTGAAGCCACAATTAGACGGTCACCAAGCCTGATTCGTGCAGTCTGGACGTAGGCACTGCAGTCGTAGGCCGCACTGTGTCAGTTTTTTGATCGTAGAGCAGCAGATGTGTGTTCTCTTCCATGTCCTCAGCCAGCAGAGAGCGACGTCGCAGGGTAGTGCCCACCAAGATTGCGATGATCATCACGTAAAACACCACAACGATCTGACCACAGAAAAATGATAACTGTAAGCAACAATATGAAGTACACAGTGTGCTGTCCATATACGATTTAAAACTTAAAATAGTTCTAAAATGATAAATTCTAGTGCAAATACGATGCCGTAGTGTGTCTTTCAATTTCTTATTTAATTATCGATTTCATTTAGCTCATTCTTAGAAAAGCTGCAATAAATACATTGGGTCACAAATGATAATAAAACAAAATTGTGGGCAATATTCTCATAATTAAAAATATGTATGGCCTTCAGTAGAGTTATTTTTGAAAATAAGGAAGCTTGCTTTGTGAAATTTTATCACACGCAGGGTTAGTATGATAAAAACTGATAGAGATTTATAGCATTCGTCGCAACCTATACTAGCAAATGGATGTCTGTTTTACGGCAGCGTTGTAGGATGGTTTATTCAAACGCCAGACATATTTCCCATAGAAGACTTGAAGCTAATATGACAAAATAGAATTCATTGCAGAAACCTTAAGATTATTTATTTTCAGAGCGATAAGAAGGAAAAGAGGGTTAAAACACAAAATTAGCTAGATAGGAAACAATGTTTATAGAAGATAAATGCAACTTAGATTAGTCAATTTAGCATCAACGGCCAAAGCTTTAGTAATAAAAAATACTTTTTCACTTCTTTTTTCACTAAGTTCATACTTTATGGGAGTCATACACCAGCAGTTTAGATTTTATACTTTGAAGCAGCTTATATTTCTTGAATACGCATCTGGTAAATGAGGACTTGAAAGTTTATCCTGTTTATTATTGAAAGAATAATGAATTTCTTATGAACTGTTTGTTTCAAATGTCATTTTATTCTAAAGTGAATTGATGAATCTTTTTAAAGGAATTAAAGATTACAAAAAAGAGACTAGGGGGACGTGAAACCCTGAATAATGAAATGAACAAGATTGGAGATAGAAAGGATAGGAATTTGGGTTGTACAAAGGTGAGGCTGTGGACGGAGGAAAGTTGGATCATATAATTTTAGCTTTACCTAAACGTAAAACCAAAAAGAAACAATTGCGGAAACATTGAGGATTTGAATGTCGGTGATAGGTGAGTGAGTTGACTCAGGAAAATGAAGAGGTAGTGACTAAGGAAGAAGTGAAATTTTAGAAAATACTTGGGCAGGATTGTGTTCCAGGATCAAAAGTGTGAAAGTTGTTATTGTGAAAGATTGTCATATGAGTAGTATTTCATCAATGTTTACTTATCACTTGTAGCGAACCGTTTCTTTAGAGAAGCTTTTATGCCATTTTCTTCGAATAGAAGAAAGAGATGAGTTAAAGTGTACCTGTCCAGGAAATGAAGGTTTGTTGCATGCTGTTGGGAAAGTGTGGTAAAGTACTGCCGGCTAAAATCAAAATTGGTTTGTAAACTACAACCAAGTAGAAGCAGTGTGAGGTTAGGAGGCGAAGATGCTGTAGAGATTAGTTGGTTGCAGGAACAGATGCAAGAAAAACGTTTTACAAAAGAATGAAGTGCATTTTAGTAGATTACAGACGTTGAGAAAGCGTATGATAGACTGGAATGGAGTATTATATGGAAGCTATAATATTTAGTTTGTACCGAGTGATTTGTAACTTGGTGGATGCTATGAAGAGTGTTTTGCTCGTAGTAAAACGAGTATCAGAACCAAGATGAGGTGAGAGATTAGCGATTTTCGAATCCCATTATAGGAACAGCAGTAGTTTCCTTGAACAGCTTAGCAGGTCTTACACCTTGTCCACAACTGAAAACCTTCAGAAATATTTGAAGACTGAAGTTGCAGAACAGCAACTTTCTAACCCAGGCTATTAAACTAGTATCTCTCAAAGTGCACAAAAACATCACAAATTATGGAAAAGTACTCTTATTTTTTCTTACAACAGACGTTTACGTTGTTTAAAAACTGTCCACGTTTGAATGTAAGTGCTTCCTGTTCCAGTTGATTTTAAATTTTATTGAAAGTTTCTGATGGTTTTGTGTTCATTTGTTTAAAATTTCCTGAAGTGAAATATTTCAAAAAGTATAACTATTGTAGGCCCTTTCAGAAAATTATTTATGCAAGCATCGACATCGCCTTTTATTCTAATGAAAACTTTACTTTTTTATCATATAGATCCAAATGCTGTCCATAATTTTCGCTTTTTATTTTGAATAATTGGTCCTCATGATTTATACACCAGACAATCACGAGGAATTTTACGAGGTATGCTTTTGATCTTCAACAAATCTAATTTTAACTGAAGCACTTTCGTAACATCAGACGAAAGCCATTAGACATTCAATCAACACCGCGCATAGAATATCAGGAACTCATTTTCCAATAAAATATTAAGGAATTAGTTCGTTTGAATAAATGAGGGAACTGGTAGATCTCTATATCTCACTGTATGCACGTGTGAGCACTGCGTAGCAACTGTACCGAAATATTTTATTTCGAATATTAAAATAACAGTCAAATTAACATGACGTGTAATACTCAAGAGCTCTATCATAACCCAATCTTGAGTATTGAAATAGATGAATGTTTACCCTCAGAAATGGTCAGTAATATTCAATTTGTGTGACCGTAAAACTCAAATTTCTTGAAATGCTTCTTCGTCAGCATCCAATGAAACTCAGTACTGTCATTCTAACAATTCGTTAGTTGTTATTCTATATTTTTTTAAACTTTGACTTACGTTTGCTATTATTTACTTCATATTCAATTTATGTCGTTTAAATAATGGGGTGCATTGTCGGGGTTGGGTGTTTTGTAGAAATCTTGGTGTTGAACACGGTGCTGGTCAAACTGTCATTACATGGTAGTTATACTGACGATGTAAATGTATTCATATGTATACATTAGATAGATTTTAGGTAATGGAAATATTTTTCAAAGTAGAAAATATAAATCATTTGGAGGTTTTAAAGAAGTTGATGACTGATAACTCGGTGATCATAACCTGTGAGATGAGTGTACAGGGAAAACTGTCATTTAGAATGTCTCAAGCTTCTGTATACTGAATGTGTGAATGCGTAGTGTAATTCAGCCACTCGTGTCATCTTAGTTTTAGGTGGAGGCATATTTTCTTTTGTATTGTGTCGAAATTTATCTCCAATGCTGTTACAATTACCAACGTGACCATTTGTTTGGATTGTTCAAGCCTATTGATAGTACTAATTACATTGAAACATTGTTTTTTAAAGCTGGATATTGTTTTTAGTAAACTGCGGAGCAATTTTTGAAAATTGTAACACATAATGAAAAACTATAATTGTAATGAAAAAAGTAAGTAAATTATGGGTATAAGTGGGTAACCAGATGAAAATTCTACACAATCACATGCCTACAAGACCCGACTTTCCGGTTATTAGGCCACAGTCAGTTGAAACTCTTCATTGATTAAAAATCTATCAAAAGATTTATCGGAAAACTAGAGCATTAAAGGACAGAGTATGATGACATAAGTAAAGATTAGGAGGAAGATAAAATACATATAATTACTGGATCAAATTAGCTTTAACAATAGAAGAAAAACAACTGGAATTCGTGTCATGACCTGATACGTGAAGCCATAACCGAGACATTTATGAAAAAATGTCATACAATAAATTTTATCCCAGTATATCCTATTTCTGTAAAACTTTATTTAAGGATTTACACTGTAACTTACGTTGGTTTCTAGCATTCGGATAGTCGAACATTGCTTGCGGTGTAAACTTTACTGTAGGAATCATTCCGTATGTAGACAACTCTTGGCTAATGTCATTCTACGAGCCCGACTACGTGAGCCCGACTTCGGGAGCCCGACGACTCGGGCCAGACTAAGCGAGCCCGACTATGTGAGCCCGACTATGGGACCCCAAATATGGGAGAACGACTACACGAGCCCGACTATGTGAGCCCGACTATGCGAGCCCAACTACGAGAGCCCGACTACGCGAGTCCGACTGGAGAGCCCCACTATGCGAGCCCGACTATGTGAGCTCGACTACGCGAGTCCAACTACTTGAGCCCGAGTACGAGAGCCCAACTATGTGAGTCCGACTATGCGACCCTTACCACGAGAGCACGACTATGCCAGCCCGACTATGCGAGCCCGACTAGGCGAGCCCGACCATGGGAGAATGACTACGCGCGCCCGACTATACGAGACCAACTTCAAGCCGGACTCTGCCAGCCTGACATTGCAAGTTGGAGTGTCAACTCAGTATAAGTAAATAAGCAAGTAAAATATTGACGATGAGAAAAATTGAAGCACACGTGAGTAAATATGCTCAAAAAATGAAAACCGAAAAATTAACTGTTCAGCCGGAAAGAAAATATTTTGCGCTTAATTTGAGCTGAAAAGCTGGAATTACACTTGTGAGTCATTACATGTTCACTGGTATTTTCTTGTTAAATTAAAATGAAATGAATGGAAGAATGGCCTTATCATGAGATTAAATAAATCAGATTCAAGTTTTTTTCAGGACTAGCTTATTATGTCCTTCGACTTGTAAATATAACTCAAAAATTAGAAACAATTATTTACTTTTTATTACCTCACGTGCAGGTTGGTGAAGTATTTAACTGGTCTTTTCATACGGGAATCAAATAATTTTAAATGTAGTAAACTATATCTCTGAGTATTGAGCATTTTCTACTGGTATCGCTGGTATCACTGTTTTTGCTGGGCGTTGCGCCGTTGTAGCATGATTAAGGTCAACGCATCTGACTAATCGTGTTAGATTGTCAGTAAACTTCGTCGATAACATAACAATCCAAGGGAGGTTTGGCAATCACGGCTGAAATGAGGCAGGGGATTTGCAAAATTTGAGTAGAAGCAAGCGTTGAATTGCCGCATGAGAGTTTCGTACGATACGATTGACTCTCATGAGCTCTGCATATACGATCGCTCAAGTTCTCTGCTTCCAATAGACTATATTGAAAATCAATTTCTCTAAGAATGAGGTTTTTCCTTGACTGAAACTAAATCAAATCATTTTTTTTAATTAATCTAGCTATTTTTGCGATATTCCATAATACCATAGTCCAAACTGTTAGGCACAAAATCGCACCTAGTTTCCTCCTAAGTATACGTCCCAGATTTAAACATTTTCACGCAGCTCATGTGCGTATAAAATCAAATTACTTTATTTCTGTTCTACCCGCCGCAAGCATCACTCAATGTTTAATTTTTGCATATATAAGAGTGATCAATCTAAGTAAAATAAAAATATTGATGAGCG
>VCRD01002736.1:48543-78960 GCA_006783055.1 Trinorchestia longiramus
CATGTAATTTCTGTAGGAACGTTACAAACATAGGAACATTTGCAAGAATTACATGTTTAAATTCAAAAACGAAACATCATGTTTGTGGTTAGGCTAAACCAAAGAAAAATGCATGTTAAATTAATGTTTCTTCGATTGTAACAAATTTGAGCTTCAATTTATTGTAAGTAATGTCCCGTTATTTGTTATTATTCCTCTGCATTATCGTTCATTACCTCCTTTATCTTCTTCCTCATTTCTTCCCGTTTTATTTCTTCTAACTTTTTGGTTGCAAGACACTGTTGTAGCCGTCGTGCTGGCATAGAATCTTCACTGTCATAAACAGGTTTCCTCTCCATGAATTGGATCACATATTCAATGGCCTTCTCAACAGATTGCCAGCAAATTTCTTTTCTCCAGTGATGTTTAGCTCCATTATTCCGTAACGCTCTTTGAAAGATCGTAGTAACAAACCACTCGTGGAGATTTTCGTCCAAGATCACAGAAGATGGCTGGCAAAAAAGCTTTTTATCGCCGCTTCTTCTGCTGTTTTGTAACTGAGCTCGTTGAGAAATTGTATTTTTTGAGCTAGGTATATCATATAAAGTTGATATTCCAATGTTATACATTTCTATTAAATCACTTGCGCTTGCACCATTCTCCTTTTTATCTATTATCTCATGTTTTACATTTAACGTTAAACATTTTCTTTTTCTCTTTGCTCCAGAAACCGATTCACCTATTTGAGACATAATGGGCTTTATGATATGAAAATGCATAACAAATTCTGAGAATAAGAAAACAAACTGAAAACGAATTCAATGAAAATATGGTAAACAATGCTAATAATATTCAATGCATGTCCGGTTGTCAGGAACTCTACTGTATATATATATATATATATATATATATATATATATATATATATATATATATATATATATATATATATATATATATATATATATATATATATATATATATATATATATATATATATATATATATATATATATATATATATATATACATATACATATATATGTATACAGTAGCGGTCAAAACTAAGGGACAATATACACGAATCTTAATATCTTTTTAAGTTTTTATTGTATAAATTTGCAATCTTTACATGTTTTAGTGCTCAAGCCACCCAATGACATACCAAATTTTTAAAGATTTTGGGAGGATACAGAAAAAAAAAAGATTTAATTAGTTTTATTTTGCAAATTACAGTGGTCAAAACTAATGGACAGTTTCAGAAAACTGAAGAAAAAACAACAAAAAAATTGCAGACAGTGACTTTTTGTAATTTTCATACAAAGGAAAAGATTTTTACTGTTATTTGTAAACATTGCATCATTAATCAACATGGCTAAACGACAAAAAATAGATCAAACTCTTAAGCAAAATGTTGTTATAGTGCACAATAAAAATTTTAGAGTTAGAGAGATTGCTGTGAAAGTTAAACGCTCAAAGAGTGGTGTTGGAAGAACATTAAAACTCTACAGTGATTTGGACCACATACCAACTGCACGTAAAACTGGAAGACAGCGAATTACGTCAAATCGAGAAGGCTGAATCATTCAGCGTGTCTCATTGAAAAATCGTTTTGAAACTGCAGCAGGAATTTCAAGAAAAGTATGTGAAACCAACGACATAAAAGTAAGTAGAAAAACAGTTTCAAGACGTTTACAAGAAATAGGTCTGTTTGCACTAAGTCCATTGAAGAAACCCCTAATTAGTAAAAAGAATAAAAAAGCAAAATTAGATTTTGCAAACAAGCATGTCATCTGGACCTCCGAAAATTGGGCAAAAGTCTTTTTCAGCGACGAAAGTAAATTTAATCTGTCTGGTAATGACGGGAATAACTATGTGAGGAGGCGTACAGGGGAAAGTTTAAGTCGCATGTGTACTAAGAAAACGGTCAAGTTTGCTGGTGGAAGCGTCATAGTGTTTGGCATGATCTCAAGCAAAGGTACAACAGCTCTTATCCGCTTGAACGTTCGTGTGAATGCAGCCATTTACAAAAACATTATAAAAGATCATGTTGTGCCTGCTATTGCAAATTCGGGAACAGAAAATGCTGTGTTCATGCCAGATAATGCCGCATGTCACAAGGCTAAGGTTGTCATGAATTTTCTTGTGCAGCAAGATTTTGCTGTAATGGACTGGCCTGCACAAAGTCCTGACTTGAACCCAATTGAGAACCTTTGGATGACTCTTGGAGTTAAAGTAATGGCCAGAAATCCGACCAACGCAGACGTGAAACTGCAAGAGGAGTGGGCCAAAATAACGGTTGAAGAATGCCAAAGACTCATTCAATCTTGCGGTCGCAGATGTGCAGCTGTTGTAAAAAATTAAGGCTTGTTCACTAAATATTAGATTAAAGTGACTGACTGCAATTTTTTTTTGTTTTTGTTTACTAAATTGCAATTTTTCTGAAAATGTCCCATAGTTTTGACCACTGTAATTTGCGAAATAAAACTAATTAATTCTATAACTTTTTCTGTATCCTCCCAAACTCTTCAAAAATTTAGTATGTCATTGAGTGGCTTGAGCACTAAAACATATGAAGATGGCACATTTATACAATGAAAACTTAAAAAGATATTAAGTATCGTGTATGTTGTCCCTTAGTTTTGACCGCTACTGTATATATATATATATATATATATATATATATATATATATATATATATATATATATATATATATATATATATATATATATATATATATATATATATATATATATATATATATATATATATATATATATATATATATATATATATATATATATATATATATATATATATATATATGTATATATATGTATACATATATCTCGACGTTTCGACCTTGTAGGTCATTTTCAAAAAGCTGAAATAAAAACAAAAAACGGGTAAACTAATGACCTAAACATAACATTGTTTTCAAATAGAGCACGAAAAAAACAAAAATTAAAACAAATAAAACCAAAACACTAACAAAAAGAAAAAAAAAACGGGAAAAACCTAAACCAAGCACAGAGGGTAAACAGACTGTGTATCATTTAAAATTGGTTTGCCTCTTAAAAAGAATAACGAGTGGCGATTACTCCAAAATCTTCTAATGCAACAGGGAGCTCGCACTGCTCTGCATGGATTCGTACAAAAGAGTGAGAAGGGTTGCAAGGCGGCGGTGAGTTCGAAAACTTCTTCCAGCCTGCTCTGCCACACGAACAACAACTACTCTAGATGTAGAACCCACATATTTAGACGCACAGTGTGCGCAACTATGTTTATAAATGACCGAGGAGAGCATACTTATAGGAAGCTTATCTTTGTAACCGAAAATTGATTTTATATTAAATTTATTAACAAGAACAAATTTGAAAGATATAGAGGGGAAGTATTTAGTTACACGAGACAGTTTTATCAAGTTTTTCCTATTGGGGTCCGAAAAAAGGCAATACGACATAAAAAACTTTTTTCCGAACGGTAATTAAACGAGAAGTAAAAAATTTTGAATCAAGAAAATTCCTAATAAAAGATTCAGTGAGTCCTAACGGAAAACCATTTGCACAAAATTAATTTTGGCACCTCAACGGCGACGCTTGAGCTTGAGCGGGGGATGATGTGGGGACAGCCTCAGTTGCGGGTTGGGCCCTATCGTGTGTGTATCAGTGCCGTAGTTGTGGGAGGAAGAAACGGCTCAGGTGCAGGTTGCAGGCTGGTTGTTCGTCAAAAGTAGTCGTTGTCGTGGAGATCTGTACTCGTAAAATATTAAGCTAAATAGATTCAGTTACTAACACTAGTATAGGGATAATCGTCACGCGAGTAGAGGTTGTGTGTCAAGGTCGAAGGTTATTGATGTCGCATCGTCCACGGTTAGAGGACATTCATCCGGTACGAGAAGCAACGCAGTCTGAAGACCAAGTCAAATAGAGGTAAGCGAATTCGGGTTAGAAAATACCGTAGAGTTGCAACTACTAGTCTTAACAACATTTCGTAAAAATTCTTATTCCTTATATAGGGTAAAAAATTTGAACTAACGTTATAAGCTCTCCACAGCAAAGTTCTAATACTTTTCAATTTAAAACGATACGAACAGAAACTAAAAAAACTAATACCCAGACCTGGAAAAGTAGGTTTACGCAGAGCTAGAAAACCTATTGCCACATCGGGATATTCGTCAGTCTAAGCACGCTAAAGAATTATTGCACTCTAGTTCCTTGGTAAAGTTAATATTTGGGTGTTTAGAATTCAGGTCCTCAACAAACAATACAGTGTGCTTTATCTCGAAATAAGACGAAAGTGTCGTCCACGTAACGTTTATATAAAACAGGTATAAAGACAGTAGGACACACGTCTAGCCATTGCTTTTCAAGAAAACACATAAAAATGTTGGCGAAAGTTGGTCCAAAAGGAAGCCCCATTCCCACCCCATAAAGCTGTTGATAAAATTTGCTATTAAATACGAAATAAGAGTTCAAACTGAAATCTAAAACAATTATTTAAAACTGAACGGCATAATCCAGAAACTACGTTAACATGCTCAAATAAATAATTTAGGCAAATCTCTATTGTTTCAGTAAGGGGTATGTTTGTAAACAAATTTTCAATATCAAATGAGGCCATAAATAGTGAGTCTGCATCTTCAACCTCAGTGATTAATTCACAAACAGACTGAATTGAGAACGGTATAGCTATTATTAGTGGATGAAGTAAAAATGGGGACTAGAAATTTAGCAATGTTAAAGCTGGGCGTACGGTATGCGGCAAAATGGGTCTGAAAGGGAATGTGTTGCAAAAGTTAGGTTTATGAATCTTTGGTTAGCTGTACAAAATTCTGGGACCCGAGCCGGAAGTGAGCTGCTGCAAGGCTAAAAAGATATATTCAAAACATTTCACTAAAGTAATTGCAAAGAACCCATCTGCCGCCACCTAATATCTCTGTGCTTTTAGATGGTTGAGCTATTGACTGCGTTTTAACAATATATTAATGATACTTTTATGAAGTATATATTCCTGGTTTCTGCAGTATATAGTCAATCATGAATATTTTAATTGGTTTTAGAAATGATCCTCATTACTAGCAATCGGAAATGGGTTTTCCAATCGGAGGTATATATATATATATATATATATATATATATATATATATATATATATATATATATATATATATATATATATATATATATATATATATATATATATATATATATATATATATATATATATGTATATATATATATATATATATATATATATACCTCCAAGCAGTACATTCGCTATCTGACGGGGTACATGAAAGTTTTTCGATATAACTGTGATGCTGCGGAAATATAGTAATTATTTTAATATGAGCCTTGACACGATTACAAAAAATGTAATTAATTTTATTAATATTTTATAATTGATTTTATGTCCATTTCACTGCGATGGCAACTAGAAATTAAAGGTCAAATTTTGATCGTAGTCGTAACTTCAAATTGTATCATTTGTGTTGAGAAAACCATAGTCAACCACCAGTCTTAGGCTACATGCCCTCATCATTTAGCATTCGAGATTACTAAAAGAAGGTCGTTACCGCTCGCGTTCGCGTTTCCTTCTTTCTCTTTGGCGAGTAAGCTTAAAATAGATTCGTGTTTATTTTTGACAGTGTGTGTAGAGAACTATGCGTTCCACTTACATACCAGTTATGCTTCAAAATTGATCAGTTTTGATTTATGACAGTTGCTTATTCGATATGTTGCTATTTTTTGTGTTTAACTGTCCATGTAATTCCACACTAAATAGTGTCTGTTTTCGCTAATTGGACGAAATATCCGTCTTACATTATTTCACAATGGGGAAAATAATCTGCTTACTTTCTGCAGTATCTGTATTATATTCATAGTGTTTAGATTTGATTTTTGCCGCGCAGTCCGTAGATCAAAGTGCTTTATTGTGATTTTCCTTAGTGTAGCATGAAGCAATAGTTCTAACGTAAATTTCCTTTTGTGAAGCAGGTTTCAAACCTTGTGTAATTGACAGCTAAGTTGTACTGCAAAATATCATTTCAGTGTGGTCATGTTTTCATTCAAATGATTTAAATTGTGCTTGATAAATTTGTTGTGCTTGTATTCGTGTTACTCCGGGATTAATTTATTAATCAAATGATAACATATTTTTCTTAATAATTATTGTACAAGATAGCAAATATCATTGTCTAGTTTTGTGTCGCTCATTTTTCTACATTCAAGTATCTATGACTTGTACACTAAAGATCGACCAGCCAATTTTGATACATTTATTAAATTTCATGGTCTCACGAGAGAAGCTGCCTATCGGCATCTCAGTTCGTATTTCCTGTTAGCAGCTAGCTAAATAAGGTACGGTACTTTAACTATTTACTTGTCAGTTTCCTTGTATTGTTGTTTTGTGATAGTGATTCCCTTTGCTAAATTTTGCATTTATTTCAAGTTACTTACTGGCTCTTATCTGGGCAAGTCTCGGTTAGAGATCTCAAGTTCTCAGTTCTTAATCTGGCTCTTAGTTTCTCAATTCCAGTTACAGTCTCAGTCTCGAATCTGTCTCGATTCCTGTCTCGCTCTTGGTCTCTTTCCCTGTTCTGAATTTGATGAAGTTTATGAATAAATCTACAACTGGCGAAGACGATCTTATCTCTGCCCTCGAAGCACCCCTAACGTAACAATAACGGAAAAATTGTCGCAACCCTAACTAACCACAGAAAATACGTTGAAATAGTTAATTGAATACAACATGGTTTATTCATATACATATTCATATAAATATTGAAAGGTTATTTATAAGTTATGTGATCTGTACCTAGGAATGAGCAGTACAATATAATTATTCACCCTAAAAACTCGCCTAAACGGGTATTCAACCTGTTCTATCTTGGTACGAAGTGAGGCTTGAGGCATCACACGTTCCTTGCTGCGGCACTGCATGTCAGTTGTTCATGAACAGTGATCGTGTGTGATGCTGTTAAGCATATTTGCTTGCATATAGATTGCATAAACGTGTTTAATGAGCTCGTATAGCCATTTATTTTTTATAATTAGAGAAACTTCTTCTCTCACGGTGAGATCTTTAAATTTAGCATATATATCTTAATTTCAGATCCAGTTCCTTTAAAATCATTCTCCGACTTTTGAAAGGCCCTTATTACGACCCGATTAACAAAAACCGTATATATTTAGAATCGTACTTGCACATAGGATTTACATCCATAACAAAGAATAGAATCCTAGATTCCTGTGACTTATATGTGGAAAACTTTGATGAACGAATAAATGAATCCAAACCTCCTAACTAAATATAAAGAGAAACGTCATTCAAATGTTAGAGAAGGGATGATAATTTTTTCAAATGAAAAGAAAAAGCCGTGAACAAGCAACGATTGATTTGAAATGTTTTTTAAACAAACGGATGGGATAGTGAAAGGATCGTATGAAGTGTCATTCATGATTATCAAGCAAAAGAAGCCTCATAGCATCAGCGAAAACATTTTACTTACAGCAGCAAAAGAAAAGGTCAAATGCGTTATTGGTGGAGAAAGAGCCAAAAATCTTAGCTCAATGGCGTTCGTAAATAATATTGTTAAAAGATGTATTGAAGATGTCTTACAAAACATTCTTGCATACGTGTCTGAAATAAAAAACTCAAAACAAAGGTTTGCTATTCAACTGGATGGAACTACAGTTGTATCAAGTTGTGCTCAATTGCTTGTATCGACACATTATGTTAAGAAGGAAAGTTTGAAAAAAGAAATCCATTGTACGTATAAATTCAATGTTGGAAGGAATAACCAAAGAAGAAGATGTTTTCAAGCTGGTCAATGTATTTAAACAACAACATGGATTGATGGATTTACAACAACAGGGATTGATGTGAAAGGTTGTATTACGGATGCATCATTCAGCGATGTCTGGGTTCAGAAGACATGCCCTGGAAGTAGCTTCACATGTGGTATTTACTCACTGCTTGATACATAGGTATGAATTGACGTACAAAGTATTACCTAAATAGCTGTCCAGTGTGTTAGCGTTTTCAACAACTGGCTATTCTAAACTTCTATGTGAGGATTTCGACACAGAAAGAGTGTACTTCTATTTCATACTCATGTCCGCAGGCTTTGTTTATGAACGTATTTATAATCTGTAAAATGAATTACATTAATTTTTTCTATATGTTAACTCACATAATGATTTCATTCTTTTATTATATGACAAAGTTTTCATCCTAAAACTTGTTTATCTTGTTGCCATATATGAAGCCAGAAATTTGATGAATCTAAGTAGCCAAGAAGACAAACAACAATCTGCGACTTCATGTCGAAGCTCAAAGCATTCATGAGAAAAATTCGTCTTTGGATAAATATTAGGGGTACCAGAAAGTCCTGTCCTTTTTCTTTTCTTTTCGTTAACTTTGAGTTATTGGAGCAAGGAAAAACGGTGACTGCAGACCTTTACTGTCAGCAACTCGAACGTCAAAATGCATCGTTGCGTAAAAAATGTTCTGCTCCTGTGAACAGGAAGGGAGTCATTTTGCAGCACGATAATGCTAGACCTTATTCTGCCAAACACCAGAAAAAATAAAGTCCTTAGGTTGGGAAGTTCTTCCTCACCCACCATACTCTCCAGACCTTGCTCCATCAAATTTTCACTTATTCCGTTCTTTAGAGCATTTCATCAGCGAAAAAAGATTCACAAATGTTCACAAAGTTGAAGCAAAGTTTAATTTCTGTATTTCTTCCAGAGATGTTAATTTTTTGGAAAGGGGATTAAAAAGTTCCCAAATAGATGGACAAAGGTTATATCTAATGATAGTGACGATTTTGCTGAACAATGAAAAATTCTCAGCAATATTTATTTCAATTATTATTCTTAACAAAAATCAGGACAGAACTTTTCGGGACCCCTAATAACATACAAGTTAATACGTTCGCTATCTTCAGCTCAGTGATCGAATGTTGTGATGAAAATATAGACTTTGAGATTGATGCATTGAAAAATTAATTATTGAACATCTTAAAAAAATAGAAGAATTAAGTAGTTATATACTAATCCATGGTGAAAATAAACTCGCCTTTCTTTGAAACCCATTCACAGTAAATCCAAAAGTTTTAGAACCAGGAATAGGTAAACAAGAGGCATTAATAGACGTTTATCATGATCAAACGGTGCTTGACGTTTATTCGGAGGGAAACTTCTGCAATTTTGGGGGCAAAATGCTGCAATCATACGCACCAATAGTTGAATCTACTGTTCAAGTGTCACTCCCATTTCCATCAACGTGGCTTTGTGAATCGACAGGTTTAATTTTGTTGGGGATAAAAATGAAGCACATGTCAAATTTGAAGACTAGCTTCAAAAAGATGAAATGACTAATAAAAACAAAATCAGCAATGTCATTTGAATCAACCAGCATCTTTAGCTTCATATCATCTTATTTTTCTGTCAGTTTCATATTATTTCTCTCTATCAACTTGTTCATCGATATAAATGAAAAATTGTAGGCTTTATATTAGTTTTTAGGGTAACTTTATATGGAAAACTGTTTTTACAATTGCAAGATGTATTTAACGTATGTGGTGTTACAATTGTCTTTTCACGAAAAAATCAGTATAATTTCGCCATTTTATTATGATTAAAGAATACATGAGGGCAGGGAAACTTACTAAAGGTTACTTGACTGCAATAAAGTTGGGAACCTTTGCACTAGAATGCACTATCCCACACGTAAAAATGTGCCATGGTTGAAACGCTTCCTGTATATGTTTCCTGTAAATTTTAAGCATTGTAATATTACACTGGTAGGGCTACGAATCAACAGAACTGTACCTTTCTTGTCAAATTATGATTGCAAAGGGGGAATGAAATCTTGACTCGTCAGAAATATCATACGAAATACCAAAATTCTGCTTCGTCGGCATGTAATATCATCTCATTCGATCGTAAAAAATATACCTGTTATGCATTATTTATGATTTCTCGCTCGTTTTTTATGTAGTTAAGAAAAATTCCTCATCAAATAGGAACCTGTGGCAAAAAAATCACTAGAATATTTGAGGTTTAGAATGCATCAGTTATTACACTCAAAGAATAGAGCTTTCGTCACTGATAATGCCCGAAGACGCTCTAAAATCATTTCAACTTGCTGTGTATTCGAGAAACAAAATACGATTTTAAAAGTGGCAAATGAAGTCCGTTTCGGAATAATAATGATTTTCACTTAAAACAACAAAATATCAGTTAAAAACAAAATTAATAATTAATTCTGGAAGTAAATGACGCCCGCTTTCTGAATAAAAAGACACACAATAGAACTTTGCACCAACTTACTGACTGGCATATGATAACAGAAGAGCCAGGCCGGCGACTAGGAGCACGGGGGGAGGGAACAGTAAGTGTTGCAACTTTCTAACTCTTTTGCGCTCATGATAACGGAGATAGTCTGGTCATAATTGCAGCACATGATAGAAACAGTAGCAATGGCAACACACCGACACGTACGTGTTGAAAGAGGTAGTATCACAGACAATAAGGTGAAGGGGTTGCAACTCACCGACACATATATGATGGCGGAGGTGGTCTGGTCAGCGACAGGGTGGACGGGATGTCTGCGGTGGGTGTTGGAGTGCACGAGCGCAGCCTCGTACACCGCCGGCAGTAGGCCTTCCACGCACGCACCCCCTGGCCTGACGGAACATATACAAAAAGCGATCGAGTTGATATTCATGAATGAATATTGAGTTACAAGTAAGATGTAAACATTCTCCATATAAATGAGATTGATAAATGGTCAATTGGTGAAATTGGCTGCAAGTCCTCAGATGTAAACCCAATTAGAAATTTATGGGCAGTGTTGGGCAGTTGCACCGCAATTGCAATCGTAACGATTTTAGTTGCAGTTGCAGTTGCATCACAATTTTTTTCGAAGAGTTGAAAATTAGGTTGCGGTGAAATTATTTAAAGCAAATTTCTCCACAAGTCGCAATCGTAACTTTCAAAAGTGTAAGATGAAATAAATAACTGCCACGGTCGTATACCACCGTATCGTGCAGATGGTGCGCATCTGCAGTCTTGAGGCTGCTGGTCTGCCAATGTTAGTCTAGCTATTGTTTAAGTGTGTTGTATATATCTAGCTGCTGTCTATGAAGTAAACTTAAATGCTTTCGAGGTCCAGTGAAATATATAATCAGTCATATTAATATTCTATGCCAGTACACTTTCTTGATACATTTTTAAAGATCTATAAGAAAGTTTTATTTGCATGGAATGTGAATCAGTTTGTGACTAAGACTAAACGTATATCGAATACAACTTTAACAGCTGGTCACTCAAGCAAAAGCGATGTTCCAGAGGAAATTACTGCAGTCAGCGGTAGTACAAGTTAAACAACAAACACTAAAACAACGAAATGTGATTCACCACAAAATTCCTGGCCTTACTGCATGTTCTTTTTAGTACGCCAGCACTTGCAAAGATAGTGGTAGTATGATATTTAAACGTGTTAAGTGTTTGCTGATGACGAACTGCTACAAGGCACGAAGAACGTCTCTGTACAGTCTGTGAAAACATATCGCCTGTATTCATGCAGAGGTAATTAAGATTGTTTATTGTTTCTACTAGGTATAAACAAAATACAGCAGTAATGATCTATTGATTCATATTACTAAGTGCTTACATTAATCAAATTTGTGGAAGGAATATGAAACAGCCCGTAAGTATTTAAGGGAAATAGTTAATTTTATGTCGTTAGTTTATTTCCTGACTCGGTTTTAAACTTGAATTTATTTCCCATGTGTTCACGAGTTTCAACGTTTATTAAGTAGGTTTGTTATTTAATAGTTGCAGTTGCAAATTGCGGTTGAGACTACAACTTTTGAGTTTGTGTTGATGCGGTTGCAGTTGGGATCACAGTTATTCTTGGTGACTTGCGGTTGCAGATGCGCCGCAATTATTTTTCAGTTGCGTGCCCAACACTGTTAATAGGGTACTATTATGAATTCCATCGATGTTGCATCCTCTTCACAACATTATTCTTCATTACAACAACGAATATCTGGCAACAATCATTGATCAACCCATTCTACTTTAATTTCTTCTTAAGTTTCACCTTCCTTTAGCAGATTTTGTCAGACTTTTGAATGACATCCCCTAGCAGCCATCGGATTTTCTTTTCTTGGAACAGAAACCAGGTGGGCTTAAACTGAAAGACTTAAACTGGTGGACTGACGGCCTAAAACTATTTTCTCAAACTTCCAGATCATCACGACGTGTTCTACGACCCTCTACCTGATGTTACAAGATGGGATGGAACAGTCGCTCATAGCATGATTACTGACTGATCTGAAGAAGTTAGCATTAATAATATAAAAACTTTTTTAGATTTCACTTACACATCAATAGAATATATTTTACCATTGGTATTATTTTCTCTATTGAGCTGTGTTCTGTGACAGTCAACTTGGCGATTTCCAGAATTCATATATAATCGAAATTAATAATTTTTACCTCAATCTGCTAATTTGCATGCCTATATCCCATGATGAAAACTTGTTTGTTTATTTCAACCTATTCAAAGTAACGATATGCATGCCAAATTAAAAGTGGATCATTAACATTGGTGTCATTTGTTTAAATGCATGTAAAATTTTAAAAATACTCAGCTGCTACATTTTATGTCTCAGTGTTGCTTACATTCAAGTAATTTTCGTCATTGCAGTGTAACGTATGAAGCAATCAATCTCTAAGAATCATTTAAATTAGTTTCAACCCGCTGTAGATATTTAGAGATAAATTATTTGTTTTAAGATTATTAGCGACTGCACTTTTCTTTTTCGTAGGTCTCTCTACGGTTCAGACGTATCACAATACCTGGTCTGCTCTTAAAGCAAGAATTGTGGAACGCGTAGCGGAAGGATCTGAATTAGCCTAAGTTACCTCATGGTGTGGGGCGGCTATATCTTGAAATAAGTTAGTAGATTTAATATATCAAATTGTTATATTCTGCCCATTTTAGATGCCGACTTATAAACTGCAAAAATATATCTCATGGTGAAAATCACACAATATCAAGTTCTGTAAGAACAGATTTTTCAAATTATATTCCTGAGCAAATGTTGAAGTCA
This sequence comes from Trinorchestia longiramus, assembly GCA_006783055.1. Taxonomy (NCBI): domain Eukaryota; kingdom Metazoa; phylum Arthropoda; class Malacostraca; order Amphipoda; family Talitridae; genus Trinorchestia; species Trinorchestia longiramus. The sequence goes on from VCRD01002736.1 coordinate 61,657, forward strand.
CACTTTAACTGTACATAGTTAGTTCATGCTCAGAGAAAAACTATACGACCTCAGGAGTAGCACTGTCATTTCTCAGCGCTTCTCATTGTGATGACCTTTTGATTCAATGTAAATATTTCTGTAGGTTGAATGAATGAATTTTGTAAAGCAATTGGACACACTTCCGTCAGCAAATATATTTATTCTATCCTATGCTATGAAAAATTTTTCAACTGATGGGCGACACAAGTCTGATTGCTACTATGGACAGGGAAATACACTTCAAACATTTCACATTGCGCACCCTGTGATGTAATTTTGATAACGAATTTCGGATATAGATCAATTTCAATCCTTTGATCATACACCTGAACGTGCGTGGAGGTAAAGAGGGTGCTACATTTCAATTCTTCCATAAATTTCCAAATGGTCCTTGATTGCACTTTCGAAGTTAATTGAATTTTTGCCTTCGCATATGATCAGACGAACGCTGTGCCTCCCTCTGAATCTCAGCTCTTAATACTGTTGCCCCTACCTCTAGGTTTAATACTGGTAGGTTTAATTGCAGTGATGAAATAATTCATTATTGAAAAATGACATAGTTTTTGGTGAATTACTCTGCAAATTATTAATACGCGTACTTAGTACCTATTACTTCATGGTATAAGTTCTACTTATTTTTAAAATTCAGTATTGAGGTAAATTTAAACATATAATCAGATACACATTAATCTATGTTAATCTATCACATCTAATAACAATTACAGCCTACCTATCGATCAGTTTCTTGATTCCTCTTTTGCAACGTTTTTGTTATCCTGAAGAGTTCAACTCATTTTCGGTGGGATCTCTAGAATGCCGGGGTTTTGTTCTGGGATGATAGTTAAGAATTCACCTGAGCAGCTTCAGTCACTGTTGCACTTTAATAGAAGATCATGAGCCACAAGTCGCAAGCCCCATGAGCAGCATGGTCCGCTGAGGCTGGTTCCTCCTCAGTCTCAGAGTCGTAAATCGCACGCCCCATGCGCAGCATGAGCTGCTGTGTCAAGTTCCAAATGAGCATCTGGGGCTGCAGTCACCAAAATTACTTTCTCTTGTCATCAGTCGACTTCATCTGCTCCGTGGCAAATGTACGGCGAGGGAGCAAAAACCTTTTCAACTCTTGGACGCAAGATACTCTGAAGAAATACATGTTTGCCGAAAATTTACTTCGTAAAAAAGCTTTATATATGAGCATCTAGATATATGTATGTCTTCCAATACTTTCATGATGAAAAAAATTGGCTTGATCCACATTATTGGATCAATGATTCTGATATCTTCCACACAATTGGGGCAAAGTAGAAAAATACAGCATTTAGCTCTGTATGACTCATTTCTTGAGTGTTGCAATTAAGAATACGAATTTAAAGACAGTTACATCCACGAAAATTAACTTCTTCTATGCATCCTTTCTTTGCAAAGTCTTTCATCAGTTAAAGTACCTTTTTCATAAAATCTATTCCTAGTTAAATTAATGGTAATAATCTGGCAAGTTTTTTTTGTAATGTATAGTGAAATAGTTTTGAAGTATAGAGCAATGAATAGCCTTACTCATTTACATATAAATCTGTCCACAATAAACAGCATATTATTTACTAGTGCATGGGTAAGTGAATTACTTGTGCAGTCTCGTGAAAAAAAAATCCCAGACATGACGATTTATCAAATCAGGAAGTAACTTTTAGGTATGAGGTATTCGGCTTTAAATTCAACGGATACATAACGTACATATGACGTGTTTTGTGAAAAGCCATACATCGACACTCGGGTAGAAGCTTCAACACAGTTCGCTATAGATAAGTTGTACACACAACAAGAGCATAATTCCCTAGTTATAACAAAATTCATAGTCAATTTTCTAAGGTTTAACGTTGACTACACAGGCTAACAAATAATTTTTTGGATGTTTCCTAAACCTCGTTAGTCAAATCTTACTGATTTTTGTGCGAGAAAAACGAATGTGACAAAGAAAAGTTTTTATACCCTCCAGTTTCTGTGATACACAATTGGTGGAAATATTCTATTTAAACATATTAGGAAAAAACGATCAATTCTAATTACATATGCCAATAACATTGGAAAGGCTTGTAAAATTTCCATGATGGTAGTTAAATTTTAAGAGTTCCTGGATAAACTCCTGGTAGGTGGTTCGGTGTGAAGAGAATCATGTGGTGGCTTTATGAGATAGTTTTGTTTTGGTTTGCCTCTTGTAAGGGAATTCCGGAGTATTCCTACACACAGACCAGTAGTAATCTACAAGCATAGCTTCATTCTGACGACCCTTATATCCAAATTACAGAAATATCCTAATGTAATTTTTTCCGTGTTCATACTGAGAGCTCCACAACTAGGAAGGAAAAAGTCTACGGGGGAGTGAAGAGATTGAAGGAACATGATGCAGCCGAATTTATAGTATTTTATCAGACGCACTGTCACCAACTCCATGTAGTTATCATTGCTTTTGTTGACTGAGAATCCATGCATAACTCCTTTTACGTCTTCCCAAGCTTCCTTTTCTTTCCCCTACAAAGCTCGGTCTACGCATGATCCTTTACAAGTTGGCAAAAGTCCAACAAAAAACCTTTCTTAACTATTGCATCACTGAATCTAGGTAATTTGTCTCATAAGTCATTATTAGCCTGCTCTCCCTGGTTCAAACCTTTGACCAAGTTGTTCATCAGACCAAGCTTTATAAGATGAAGAATAAGAAGGATGTCTTTTGGATTCGTAACTGTTTTCTCGCCAGAGTCAAAATTTTTTGTAGACTAGTATGCTTGAATGTAATATGCTTTCCTATCCCTACGCTCTCTCATACATAAAAAGCAGCAGTACTTTGTGTACCCTAGTTGCATTCCTCAGAGTACTGCATTGGTTTAAGATTTCCGCAAGCTTTTTATTTGTGTTCAGCAAACATATTTGATTAAGTCGAAGAGGGTTATCATTTTGGCATAAGTTTCCTTCAAGTAAATTTTATGATCAACAGGAATAGAAGGAAGGCAGTTAACGTTGTCAAGTAATACAGCTTTTAAACTAAGCTTGGAAGAATCTATGAATAGCGCTCATTCAGTTGGATTACGAGTCAAATTCAAACATTTCATCAAGCCACTAACATCGATTGTTTGTTAACCAGATTGTTTTTCTCCTCAAAAAAAATAAATCAGATACCTCTGACGCTTCCTATGTAGTGAGACCCTGACATCACGTTGGATCCATTGCTGTAGTCTTGATCCAAGAAGTTATGCCTTCTCCTTTGACAAGTCAATGTATCGAATGAGAACACTTAATTCTGCTTGACTCAGTCAGTGTGAATCTTTTCCCTCAAAATTTGGGTCATGGGATGTGGAAGGGTTATATGTTCTTCTTTTTTCCCACTGTCTTCATTTTCTACTTCAAATTTCTAATGTTGAGGTGGAGAAGGTACTGGTTAAATATTTGAATGTGGAATGGGTTGAATATCAGATGGGAGATTCAAGTATTCAACTTCACCTTTTTTCTTCGTAAATAATCCTGCTTTTATAAGTGAATTTAAGTAAAAGTTGCAGTCACTTGTACGATTTGTAGGCTTCCACTAAACCATAATCACGGCAAAACCATAGATCGTTCAGTATTTCTCAGCCTAGCCGTTCATATTGTAGAAATGAATAAGAGTTGAAACATGTACATATATGAAGCCCATGACGTGTCCTGGTCCTCAAGCTTCATACCAAAATAATGCTGATAGGCCGTCTTCACACATGGCGTCAGCAGATTACATATCTGTGACGAAAATGTTATTTCCCCAACATGTACAGAAATTATTTACTAAATTTATGCATTTTCGCAGCATTCTGTTATAACAAATTTAACATTTCACAAGCAAACCTGAAACTGAAATTCTAAAGAAAGAAAAAAATGAATAACATGAAACACACAGTTACAGCCACAGTTATTATGTTCAAAACGTACAATTATTCGGGAAACGTTCTGTTATATCATTTAAGAGGTGTGACAACTCTTAAAAATAAGATTTTCCCCATAGTAGATATTTAGACTAAAATTTGATCTTACGGTACCTCTATAATAAGAACCAATCATTTATTTTTATTATGATTTTTGGATTCAGCAGGTGGAAATACACAATAAAACGTTTATTTTTAGCCCAAAACATTTTCATTGCCGGACAGTGTTAAACAAAGTCTTTTGATGATGTGTGTTCATCACTAACTGGGCATCATTATTTTGAATAGCTTTTGAGCACTATTGAATCCTGGACCTATTTTATCAGAGCTGCGTAAAAAGGATCAAGGTTATGATGAAAAAACATCTCAAAAGATTGTATCATGAATATTTATAGTTGAAGTTCATGTTCGACAAAAGTACGTGCGCTGAACGCGTTTAACATCTTATTTTGATCAAATGAGACTGTGAAACACAATTATTTGAAGAAATGACCATCTTAGAGAAATATAAATGAAGGCATTACAATCAATTCACTAATATCTTTTCCCAGAATGAATGCATTGGGCATTTAATTCTGAAAAGGACCTAACTTATAAGTAGAAAAGAACTTCAAGAAGTGAAGGTCATAATTTAGTGGGGCTGTACGGTATCTAAGATTTGAAATTAATCTTCATGTTTTGTCGATGACTAAGACCAACATGGTGTGAAGCCTTCACGTAATATGTTTGATGAGTAGAATCCACATTCAGCAATGCAGATAACAAAAGTAATACTGTAGATGAAGACGACTGGAGGCTAGTTGGCCATTCAACGAAAATAATTCAGAGGAAAAGTCTTACTGTTGGTTTAGTGATCATATATAAGTGGATAAAAATTTCATTATACATGTATGTCAAATCAGATTTTTGAAAGCTTATTGTCTTCATAAATCAGCGTCCAAAAAAACGGACACTGCGTGTAGAATCACTCTCTGACGTCCTGTCAGATGACAAAATAGGATGAAAAATTTTATTAGAAATCGGAAAACCAGAATATTCGGGAAGCCAACAAAAGGAAAATGTGAACTAAGTAAATTTCTTTACGGTGACCCATAAATGATTTTTTATTTCATTCATACACAGGTAAAAAACCTTAGTCCATGCTTTAGGCGTTGTAGATGATGAAGTTTTACTAAATTGAAATTATTGGCAGCTGAAAACAGTATCCTTTTACAGTATTATCATATCGGGTGATCATTTACATCAATTACAGTGAGTTTTTTCCTGCAAATTTTACAGATTCAAAAAATGTACAGTCAATTTAAATATTCGTACTATATCTAATTAGGAAGCAGAGCTGTCATTTTAAATAAGAATATTGTTTGCACCTAAATAGTATTCAGCTCAATATTTTCACTCTTTTGCATAGTATTGAGGTGTTCTATGGTATTAATTTTTGTACTAATGTTTTTTTCGTCAAAAAATCGCATTCATGTCTTCATCTTTTGTTTATCACTGAATGCAGTTGGGCCTCAACATAATTTGCAAAGTTTTGCAGAGAAATATTTTTAATTTCGTTTTTATCAGTGGAGGCATCTCCACAAATTAAAATAGTTGTGGCCAATTTGAAGTAGGACAGAACATAAGAGGGTAGTCTGATGGAATGAAAACGTAGGTTGTTCGATAAAACACGCAGCACATCTTGTCCAGGCTGTCATAAACAGAATCTTTATGCGTTCAGAAAGATGATTCGTTCTCAAGAACTTCAATTAGGTACTTAAAAATTCCAACCTATTAAAGTTACGTCTCTCACATGAGGTGTCGGTCTAGCTGTTACGAGCATGGGTTTAGTTTTGTCTGTGTGAGCAACAGTTTATTAGTCTGCAACCATGCTGACAAAGAGTCTGAAAGTACAGGGAACAAAACAAGATACTTGTCTGTCTATTTTGTTCCGATAAAGTACAATACACATATCCATCTATTGTTCCCAAGATTTTGTCAATATTACTTAAGTTAATGAGTACATCTTAGAAGCATTGTGTTCGATTCCGAGAAATGCTATCAATTAAATCGCGATCTTCTGTCATATTTAACAGTAATTGTGCGCCTGGAGCATTGTATTAAGTGGGTTTTATCACTGAACAATGTATGCAAGAGCTGTAGAGTTTCCTGGTCGGGATCATCGAACCAGTTGACTTTTCAGATCTCTTCTCCCGCATTTCAGTATCAGTGAAGCTTTGTTCCCACTGTTCCTATGACCAAGCTATTGCACTTAATTGATTTAAAATTCACATTAGGATATTGGAAATGCAAACCATTGCATTGTGGATTCATTGTACATTAAAATACTTGTTAGTTTTGAGAAATCCAATTCAGGTTCAGTTTCTAGTGGAAACTTTTTCGAATGAAATAAAATGCGAGTATAGCCCGAAAAAAGTTATTCTAAAAATTCTGGGTTACAATTTTTTCTGTCACTTCCTTCTTCATGTGTATGCAAATAGTTTTAATTATTAATTTATATTATTTAATATTTTTATAATATTTTGGTTAAATTTTGCTAATATCTTTTACCCAGGCTGGAAAGCGGCCTGAACTTATAACGATCGTATTAATTTTTTAGTCTCCGTCACTTTTACGAACAATATTTATGATCAAGTGATTTATATGTGCATTACAACTTTTATGTTTGCGATATATTTTACTCTATATATTATTAATTACGTATTGATTGGCTGAAAGTTTGACAATGCTTTCAAGGAAAAATCGAAACAACTCTTGTATGTACATCATGACAATAATGAAAAAAAATTAAATCAATCATTAAACTTTTTTGTATTCATTCCATAACTGCTACTCAGCAAAATTCGCAATTTCAGTGAAAATGGAACTCCCGTACTTCGTGTTGTGACATTAAAATTTGGGAAATGCATTATAATTGAAGAGAGAGAAGAACGTGGCAATAGCAGCAGTAACAAGAATTGTAAAGAAGGTAACAATAACAAACATCTGACTGAAAAAAAATTACGATTGGTTTCAAGAGGACATTACTATCTTTGCCATACTTATAAGAATATAGTAGTGTAGTTTGTTGCCCCTGGAGACGTTCTTAGGGATTTGTCGTTGGAAATGGTATTAGAAAAACGTTCAATATGCATAATTATTTTTATTCTGTCAATAAAAACTGATTTAGGATTGGAGTTTTATCCCTAAGATTACAAAACTGTTGTGAACCTGGAATTCTGAACAGTCACCTAGACTGCTATACGATACGAGATGATGTGTACGAGGTCTTACTAAATACCTGAATTGGTGCTTTAAAAACAAAACTACACCAAGTACCAATTTGGCTCCAAATCTCTCTCAAAGAGACCCCCGTCAAAAGCCAGCGCTGTTTCTATTGATGCCATCATTCCTGGAACTCGTATGTGGGACAATCAAAAGCTGTCTTGACGTTTTAATTTAATTTCTTTAACGTCTTGGGATCTTCTTTCATCCACGTGGAATATAATTCTTCGACGGAAGAAAAAATTGCAAAGGGTGAAATTTGGAGAATGTGTTGGTTAGGGGATATTAGGATTAAGCAAAAACTGCTGCACAAACTACACTGTGTTTGGAGAAGCGTTGTCATCGAGCAGTTGCCACTCACTGGAGGCATGCAATTTTTGCCTTTTCTGATGCAAAAAATAATTTGAACATGGTAAAATATAACAGTATTGCTTCTTGTTCACTGTCTGACCAGATGGGGCATACTCATGATGAACTATCATATTGTAGTTAAAGTTTTCTCAGTTCTGTTCGCTGCTCGTCTTCAAAAACGTTCGGCACTGTCGCATTTTTTCGACAACCACTCATACACTCATATGCAACATATAAACTCCTCTCCATACACTTTCTGCAAATTTTTTAGACTTCTTCTCAGGTATCGCTTAATTTTTGGCCAAAATTTCATGTGAATTCTCTTGTCAACCTCCTCTGTTATGATATATCCAACGATCTCATGCCACACATTCTCCCTGTAAGCACTGTTGTGAAGAGCAGAAGTGAAATGGAACTTCAAAACTCTTTTTAAGTAGCGTGAATGCACAGCAAAGTTCAAGGCAAATCTCTGAAAAAAAAATTCACCTGGGGTCCTTTATACTCGTTACTACGGTAATAATCTGAATATTAATTCATCAGATCTTGTATAGCATAATATATGGGTAGGGCATTTACACGCTCCTTTTTGAACCTAAGTGGTTTTCATTAGATGCTGTGGACTCAAAGAATTACTTCCATTCTATGTGTTGCACAATAAGAGTAATAAAACTTTTACTGACCATCATACAACATTGAAACCATGATCAAAGTTCTGATTAAAGGAAACCTCAGCCGATAGTCATTACTTGGCCCCATATTCTTCTGTCTGCAGTAGACTTCAAGCAATACAAAAACTTTTAACCTGATTTGTAGGTACTGAAATTCGCTAGGTGTGAGATTTGCTGGTACTGCTGCGTCACGAATGACAATTTATTGCAAAATAAAGCTGCTATATAGAGAAATTTTATACCTTAACCTCATTCAATTTCTTTGATGACTTGAAAGTTCTAGAACATGAGATATGATGATAGGAATTCATTCTCTTGTTTTTTAACTCTTAAAAATATTGTGTTTCTTAAGAAGAAAAGAGGATTTCTAAATGATAAAATGCATCACTTATCACAATCAATAAATTCTAGAGCTGAAATGTTCGGCCTTCTACGGATGGACAATTAATAAAATTCTTCAGTAAGAAAAAAGGATTGTGTGAAAATGCAATTCTAAAAATGAAGGATACAAGATCCAATGTAATTAAAATGATTTAGCTCATCACGAATTAAGTAATTTGATTCCATTTTTATTAAAAAAAAAGAATGCGTTCTTTGGTCAGAGTTCTTAATTAGTTTAGTTGGGAAGAATTTGAGCTGTACGATACTTTGGGCCTAACCGAGCAGACTTCCCTGTTCTATCGAAGTTTCTTTTAGGCTAAACTAAAAGGAACAATGAGTGTTTTTGGTTTAATAATATGTTGTATTCCAATACAAATCTTCAGCATTATGAGGCTACGAGTTGTTACATTTATATTATTCTTAAATACATTGTAGGAATCATTTATTCATGTCAGTATGCCCACTCCAACAATTAATATTAAGGAGAAAACATATTATTATAGAAAATTAAAAACGTTTAATATACAAAGTTAAATGTCTTGGCTCGTATAGTGCTGACGGTAACTACAGCGATGCATCCTATATCAATATGTAATGTGTGTATATGAATTAGAGTGGTCAAAGATATGTTAACACATTCTACTCGAACACAAGTATGTAAAGCATGATAACTTATGTTCATATATAAGCATTAACTCATTACACAACAAATTGAAACATTTGTATAACATTGGTGAAATACGTTACTTTTAACAAATGTTGGGATACTGGGTTCAAATATGGTTGTAAATCATCTGCAGCCTGTACAGTGCTTTAAATTTTCGATTGATGTGTTTAAAATTTTAATGAAACACAGACATGGGAAATGCAAATAAACGTTATTTCTTGAATAATTTGCAGTTTAAACTAATTATTTAATGACAGAATTACAGTTGGAATATCAGAAAAATCATGGTTATAGACCACTGAATTTGATTTAAGAAATGTAATAACATTGAAACGCAAAATAAGAAAACATTCGCAAGGACCTTTTAAACTTAAAAAGTTTATTTTTGTCTCTTACATGCTGAGGTATCTTCCTCCTGCAAGAATCAACAGTAATCCTCCACCATTACTGGGTCCCACCTACCTTGGCATCTCTCTTCCATTGTTCGGATATCCGGGTGAAATTTTTCCTCTCCCTCATCACTGACAACACCTAAGTTCTCAGGAAAGAATTCGAGATGAGAATGCAAGAAATAGATCGTTAAAGACATTCAGTAGCCAAATTGTCATAGATTTTGAGAAAGTTTTGAATGAGCTGATAGTTTTCCTTTTTGTAATTCCCCAGAAAACACGAGACCACAGACGTGAATCATTTTCACACATAGATCATTTCCTTCATATTCAGTTTTTCTTCGAAAATAGTATCATTCAGTAGCTTCCTGATCAGTGGACCAACAAAGATTTCTTTTTTGAAATTGTCATCACAAAGTTTTGAAAATTCTTCCATCAAGTATCAAAACCCTTTACCAGTTTTGTCAATACCCTTTACAAAGTTTTTCATAACACCTAATTTTATGTGTAGAGTTAGAAACAGAACATCAAAGAAGACAACTAGAACCTCATACCTCACATTGCTCTTCCAGGAATAAAAACGTTTTTTGAGATCAATCTTTTGTTTGTAGTGTTTCTTTCTGGCCATACTGCCCCACAAACACAGAAAACAGCGAAATTTTGAGTGGCCTTCTTGAAGTTCGAGCAACATAGATGATAGATTTCGGGTCATCACAGTCTCCACTTCAACTGATAATATTTTACAGTAGTAAGTATTTTCTCCATGCTTCTAAAAGCTTCTTTCATTCCCACAGTGTGTCACTGGAATGGAATTCTTTTTGTTTTGTGCAGCAGGACAACTTTTAAGTTGAATTTTGATGAATCTGTAAATAGACACCATTCCTTAGGGGCATGAGGTATTCCCATTCCTTCCATCAACCCTGAAATATCTCTGCAAAAACACAAACCATCTTGCATCTCATAATAAGAAGATTAAGTTAAAATTCTCTTTCTGAACTGAGAAATTGGGGTACACTTTACAAGACGATTCCACTCTTGAAGTCTTGAACCAAAAACTCTGCTTGTTTGGAAAGTTCTAGGTATCATACAATATCATTTACTTCATTTTGCTGAATCAGATGAATGTTGTCGAACTTTTTAGGCGTGTCTCAAAGTCCTCCTCTGGTAAATGTCACCCCACCTCCTCCCACTTGTTTGAAGGTGTTATTATAGAAATATCATTTCCATGAAAAACTGTCCTTATGGCTGAAGGCACATTAGGACATTGTGTTTTGCTCGTGTTCATTTTTGAAAATCCCGCCACTGTAGTTAAACACAAATACAAATCATTCAGGTGTCTAGCTAACTTTCGACGAACCTTTAGAGCTGCAAAGGGCACGGATTTTAACCAACCGTTCAACCATTCACTCAGACAAACAAAGCACAATATGCAACCCACATGCAGAGCTCATATTTTCTCCTGTTATCTAATATGACACCAAAATACTAGTTATAGGCTTTCATTATAATGTCTGTCAAAGACCGACACTGGAATTGTATAATACAATTTTCACACACATAAGAAAACTTATTAGGTCCATTAACACATCTGCGACGCAGCCTATGAGCCATTTTAACATCAAAATGTACTCTTCAACGCGCACCACATTTTCATCTTACAATTAAAAAAACTTTGTTGTGAGGTTAGGTTTCGGTTACATGTTGTCTTCCACATGGCAACCAGTGTTGCCAGACAGAAAAAGTAAAATATTTCGCAGCCTCACAGTTGTCGGGAAGTTTTCGTATAGGAAGACAATAACAGGAGTCAAAAGGACCTATAACATATCAACATCCCGTATTGATCATTTATTAAGACCAGATCTGAAATCAGCACCGGGAAATAGTTAAAGGTAGCTAAAATTGTTCATGTTAAAAAACCTTGTTGACCAGAGTAAACCAAAGTAAACATGTAAAACAAGGGAGCAAAATAAAGAGCAAAGTAATTGCAATTCATTCCTTGTGCTGTTACTGATGTCGTAGAAAACCTGTGAACTAACTATCGCCATTACGGCACTAATTAGTCATGACAAGAGATTCTGACGGCGCTTACATTGAGATTATGGCTCTCAGTGTTTAAAATCTATGAAAACATTGACATGGGTACTTGTTACCGTCAGCAGATAAATAATGGGTGAAAAAGTTGGCACAAAATTTTGATCCAGAAGTTCTTATAAATTGTAAGGCTCACACGTGATCTCTAAATTCCAACAATTTGAGCGGCAGAGAAGTGCCTTGAACAAGAAAGGGCAACGTTCTCTTTACTTGTACCTTGATTGCCCAAGGGAATGATCAATGAAATTTACTTCAAACTAACTGCTTCAGGTGACCTGAAACAGTTATATCTGCTTGTGCTGCCATATCCCTAGTATCGAGGGTTCGCTCCAACGCAAGACTCGTATTTTCTCCTCCAGTGATGCAGGGACCATGAAGGCTGACTGATCGTTGTAACTCGACCTATTTCCTCTAACTTCAAGATCGTCGCAATGTGTTCCTACAAGCTTCATGTCACAAGATAAATGGACACTATTGCTGAAAGCATGATTATGAGGAATAAGATGTTAGCATTATGAATTTACAAACCATTTAATGGGTGGGCCTCAAAAAATATATACTCATTAAATTATATAATTTATTTTCCGTTCAGAGGAGAAAGTAAATACAATCACCATCAGAAAGCTAAAAAAATAAAATTGATCTACATATACAACAAATTTTGAAACTGACCTCTGGCTTCAATGCAGCGGGATAACCGACAATGGAAATCATCGATTACGTTCCGTAGTTTCACTTGGTATAGTTGCGACAACTTCCTGCGCTTTCTCTTTCATGTCAGTGTTTCTATACGGATTAATGCTAAAAATCTTCTCTATTGATAAAAATCTAGGGGAGACAGCTCCAAAGATCTTGGTGACCACAGTACGTCCCTATTCCTTGAAATGACTCTTCCAGTAAAACGAGATTTCAACCAATTATCAGCGTTTTTTTGAAATTTCGTCCACTTTTACAAACCAAGTGAATTTGCTAACCTTGAAGTATTTGTATAACTTTAGTCATAACAAAATATGTTCTTCAGTATTTTGCAGAAAGGATTTCAAACGTCTTCACTATATAGATGATGGCATGGTGAATATTATAGTCATGGTCATTTAAGAATAGGTGCGTTCCTGGGGTCGATGGCTAATTAAATCGACAGCACAAGAGACTTAGTTTCAGATCCTTCTAAAATTAATGAATAACTGGATCCTTTAAAAATTCCTTGAAATTAGATGAATGCGTATAATTTCTCATATAAGGTATAAAGAGTAAATTGAATTTACTTATTACATTATCTAGTTAGTTTATCATTCTATTTCAAATGTTTTATACGGATAATCATCAAATCGATAATTTTATTACTGACTAATTTTGCTCATTAATACCCAATATTTAAGGTCAGCCTCGTGTCTACGCGCTGTAAACTAGTTTGCAACATGAAATTTTAAATTAACCTTGACCTACTCAGAGAATAATTGTAGAAAGAGCTTGTTAATATTTATAGTACTCATATTTGACGAATATTTTAGCAATATTTCTTTACGTGAGACTTCCGAAAGTTCGATTGATAAAATTACAGGAGTTTTTGGAGTTCTGTTTTTTAATTTCCATTTAAATTTTGATCCATAAGGAAAAATTTTCTGATAGAATAGAATAGAATGAGGCTATAGGAACGAACCTTCTGGCCCATTCTTGGGTCGGATAATCACTTCGATAATAACTCGGTTAACCAAATCACATGCCGTAAATTCTAGCCTCGTCAATCATAGCGGCAGCGGGTTTCGAACCCGGGTCTTCCCACTCGTAAGCGGATTCGCTCACCAGTCGACAAAGCTGGCGAAATATTCGCCATAGAGGCCTGCACAGCCACTAATTTATGGAAATACGAGTTTATTTCGATCTACCGGGATTTGAAAACATGATTGGATAAATAACCGGCAACAACAGTAACCCTCGCAACACAGCTGCGAACAGTTGCGCGAGATAGGTGCTCAAGCTACGTGAAGTGTAAGAGAATATCAATCTTACGAAACGTACGAATCACTTTGAGTTACGTGAATGCTTTATCTACAGACCGAATAATCGAAGTGATTAAATGTGTCTATCGTTAAAGTTTGAAGGAAATATTTAGACACCAAACATGATATTTAGACAAGAAACAAGCTAGCCATTTGGTATCGATAACACGCAAGCTGTACCGTATTGGAAAACAAGCTGCCCTAGCAGGCCGCATACCAGCGAGGAAACTGCACGCACGCCGACCTCGGCGAACATGACCACAAGCACAACCATTCTTCTACAACCACCATCTCTGCTACTATCTACTAGTATTATTGCCATCATCTACTGCCATTCCTATCATCTATTGCTACTGATATCATCTACTGTCTACTGCTCTACCGATATCATCTACTGTCTACTGCTCTACTGATATCATCTACTACTGTCTACCGCTACAATCACTGCACCGTCTACCGCTACCATCACTGCACCATCTACAACACTCACCATCTACAGCACTGTCTACCGCTACCATTACAGTACTGTCTACCGCTACCATCACTGCACCATTTAAATCTACCATTTATTTCATTTGTGTTTGTTATTTCATTTCTGTGTTAGTGAAGCCTTTATAAGCGTTAATCTTTGTGTAGCGGACGTTAGTACTGTAAGAATGGCAGTAGTGTCCTTTTTTAATGAATGAAAACAATTTTTGATGCATTTCTGTGGGTTTAGTTTCTCAGAATCTTCATTAGCATTACTGCAGTGAGAATCAGAACAGAAAAGCTTTCCACACACGGGAAACAAAAACTATTTCGAATTTAAAAATCATTACGAATGAAACCTTTTCATTCAATCCCTTGGATAATGGGAATTTTTTTCAATATAATCATAATAAAAAATAATTATAATAGAAAAGACAAATTCTAATATTTACCACTTTTAATTTCTAAAATTAAATATTTAGCAACTAGACTAGCAACTAGACTCTTATGATGCTGTGATAAGACACTAATGTAGGGATTTTATTTTTTATTTATGACTAGATTCTAATGTTAAGATCTTGTCCTTAGATACTGATTTAAGGATCTTTTGCCTAGATAGTAATTTTGTGATCTTCCAGCTGGACAATAATCCTGTAATTAAGTGACTAATCACTATATTCTGCTACTGAACAAAAATTTTGTGACTGAACAATAGTTTTACGATTGTGTGACAGATTGCTGATTATGATTTGTAGATGCGGTAGAACTGTAATTTTGAAGTTGTGATCTTGTGACTAAAGACTAATTTTGTGACCTTGAGACTGGACACTAATTATATAACTTTTTGGCTGGACACAAATCTTGTGACTTCATTACTGGTCACTGAATTCGTGATCTGGAGATTGGACACTAATTTTATAATTTTGTAACTAGTTGCTTTGTGATTTGACGATCAGCCACTAATTTTATGATTTTGATGGCAGACAATAATTTTGTAATTTGAACAGTACGTGCCACAAACTCAGTAAATAATAAATGAAAAACTAGATGTAAACAGGTTGACATGGAACAAAGAATGGAGTCTAACCAAAATACAAAAAAAGCTTCGAAAGCGAAAACAAAAGTCTGCAAAGAATGTAAGGCAACGTACAGCTTGCAATTCTTCAACATGAGAGGTTGCAATATGGAGGAGTGTCGCTTCTGTTATTCTAACCATGAGTCATCAGCGTCCATTGAAAATCAATCACTTGAAATTCAAGAACTACGCTGTCTACTCGAAATGCTGGCGGGACGCTTGGAAACAATTGATATACAACAAAAACAAAATCACGAACACGAGCTAAGGCTTCAGACTTCGGAGACTCACCATGGCCAGCACCTACGGTCTGATAACTCACCCCAGCGTATGGACACTGTTGATAAACGTTCAAACTTTCATCAAAACACCAAAAACCGTTTTAAGGCATTGAAAGACGAATTGGAAAACAGTATAAACTCTACAAAATAACAGACTATAGAAACATCCAATGAACGTAATCCACACCAAACTCAATCTTATATCCAGCCTGCTGAAATCTTTGAACCTTTTTCCAATTTAAACAGAAGTACTAACAAAAAACTGCGAAATTCTGCTGGAACTACTCGTACTACTAATGAAAAAACAAAGATCAAGAAGAAACCTCGTGTATTTCTCATTGGAGACAGCAACATCCAAGGACAGAAAACCGAGTTCAAGCAGGAGATAGAAGAACGTAAAATAGTCAACCGCCATAAAATACGAGTTCCTGAAGCAGTCCACTTACAAGAAGTTCTACGATGCACAAAGGACGTGGTTATAGTTCTCTGCGGAACACATGAATTAGAAATGAGTTTCAAAATGAAATCCTCCTATAATTTGAAGCGTTGATTCATAAAGTCATAAAAATCCACAAAGGATATCATAACTAGCATTCTTCTGCGAATAAAGGATACGAATCTAAGTACCCAGATTCTACTGAACAATGAAAGGGTAAAAAAGGTGTGGAGGAAGAGGTGTCATGTAACTAGATTTGATGTCCCATTACACTGGACACCATGATCTTTTCAAGAAAAATGGCATCCATTTAAATAAAGTCTGGCAGGCTAGGCTGAGGAGCTTACCAACCATCGCCACACTTGGACAAACCGCTACATTGGAAGAAGACAAAATTGGCAGTATACAAAATTCAGCCGACATATTGAAAGTACATTCAGAGCATCAACAAGGCAAAACCTAAAAAAATCGGACTACTATAATATGCCCAACACGGAACTAAATGATCCTCGACGACGCAGGAAAGTAATAGAGTCCGACTATAACACGTTCTTGTTAATAAAAACTGCGATCACATAACGCACTCTACTCTACAATCCAACAGGCCAAGGGAACGAACAGTGCATTCGACACGAACAAGTCAAAAAACGAACAGCTCCCCGCACACAACGGTATCACTTAACCTCACCTCTGCAGCACACATCTCTGGCGCTGCAAGAAACATTTGCAACGCCACAAAACTATCGGCAGCCTGACCACGTCAATTAGGATAATCTGAGTAAAACCGTAATATCACATCACGATTATAGTCTTGGTCTACTAAAGATTCTGGTTGACAACGTACAAAGCCTCCTACGAAAAATGCCATAACTTCAAGCCATTGCGTCAATGTTGTCACATATCATAACTGTCAACGAAACATAGATAGATCACAATGAAAGACATCTCCCAGCAGAAGTCTCTTTGAAAAGATACGTTTCACATAATGTCGACAAACCATCACACAGCAACAGAGGTGGTGGTTAACTTATATACAACAAAGAAAAGCTGCAAACACAAATCAAAGCAAAGAGAGGAACAAAAAAATCAGGAATACCACATCTCACCATCCGCACCCAAGACAAACTATCAAAATTGTACTCGTGTATAGAAACCCAACCTGTACAGCAATTGAAAATGAAGAATTCTATGATTACACAGGGTAACAACCAAAAAATCGTCAGGGGTTTCTCAGCTGATTTATACTAATTTTGGTGTTCTGAGTCCGAATATCA